>ML788377.1:1465683-1506636 GCA_009831015.1 Picea engelmannii
CTCTCTCTCTACCAACACTCTATGTCTCCCTCTCTCTTCCTCTCTCTCACTCTCACTCTCAATCTCTCTTTCTCTCCACCCCTTTTTCTCTCTCCCTCTCCCTCTCCCTCTCTCCCCCTCTTTCTCTTTGCCCCTCATTCTACCTCCCACTCTCTCTCTACTCCCTCCCTCTCTTTCTATCCATCTAATTGTCAACCTCTCTTATGCTCTTGCTTGCTCTCTCCCTCCCTATGTAACATCACCCTCAATTAATTATCCGTAAAAAAAAGTAAGCTACTGCAAAGGAAAATAAACTTCACATATAGGTCTGCAATCTTTCACAAAATAAATAAACATAGGTAAAAGTAAATGCAAAGTAATTAGGTACTTATATATAAAACTTGTGCTCTTCCAATACAAGGGTAACAATAAAATGATATTAATTTGATGGGAGTTTTAGAGATATTACTATTCTAGTTATTCGATTAAACATTTCATTCTTTCAATACCTCCATAAATTTTAAAACAACGAGTAGAGATAACAACAAGTCTAAATCGACCATTAGGTTTAGAAATGCGTGGGTTCCCAACCCGGAGAACCATCACCAATAAAATTAATAGTCAAAAGAGATCTTCTTTCACTTCGTAGCGAAAAGAAGACTAAATCTTCATCTATCATAATTATATTTTCCTTCTTTTTCATTAAAGGTTAAGTGTGGTAAATTAAGAATGAAAATTTTTAAATTATTTTTTTTATTTGTCACTCAGGCAGTAATTAAACATAACTTACCCCATCCGATATTATCGAATGATGGGAACCATGAAACAATTCAATTAAACCGGTGGTCACTACAATATTGTTTTGTCAAAATCTTATTCCTCAAGAGATAATGATTCCCCTTTGAACGAAAGAAAGGATTAATTGGGAAGAGATTTGTATTTCAAGAGTCCTTTTAAAAAATGAGCCAAATAATTATATCATAGTCCAAACTCTGTCAAATAGAAATCTCTGCAAAGAAGCAATCAGAGAATCTAAGACACATCAATACCAATCAAGTGAGAAAGACAGGGTTCGTTCAAATGTATTTCTCGAATTGAGACAAGATTGACCTTGGTATCATCGTGTGTTGATTTACAGGTTAACCAATTTCGAAGGAATCTAACTTGTAGAGAGGAAAATAATTGAAGATAAAAGTAGTTAACCACAGTTTAGTAAGGAAAACAATTGTACATGACACGTCGTTACTATGATGATGGTGACAATGACTCAAGAGTCATTCTGCATCAACCCATGATCAGGCACCAGAATGCATTGCATTCCTCCACGTCTCCGAGGAAAAGTAGTTGAGGGAACCCACATGTCATTGACTTGTGGGTTACGCTCGGATGTATGTGGAGTATATTTAAACATCGTAGACCTATCTTAAGTTTCAAGAACTCAATTCGATGCTATAAAGGAATAGTCTGAGGTTGTGTTTATACTATCAACTAACTAGAAATTCCCCTGTGGTTGGATGGGTTGAAAACAAGAACATCGTTAAGAGAGAAACTACGAAAATTCTTGCAGTCTTTCAAGGGATGTAACCATCGACATCAGTATTCACCTAGTGCAAATGCTAGGAAATTTTCCAAACTTTGAATTAATTTAATAGTTTTTAACACGAGATATATGATATTAAATCCTAAAATTCATCATCAACAATTTAAGAACTGGTGCATTTTGAAAATAACGTAAGTAACACATGCTTCCATTTCCTTCTAAATTCATTGATACAATGGTGGATATTTTCTAGCTTAACTCATCTCTTGACCATAATTCTCCAATCATGTACCAACAACGCATCACACGTTCTGGTTAAAGGTAGTTGCTCAACCCTAACTTATTCTAACTACACGCTAGTTCTTGAATGAGTAATGATTCATTCCTAGCTTCTATTATACTTCAAAATTGGTTCGGAAGTACAAATCCTGACAGAGGGAAAGTAATCATAGGTTAATCCTCATTTGTTGTTCTTTTCTTCTATTAAAAGCTAGATAAAAGATTTCGGAAGTAATATCTCAAGCATGAGCCAAGTCCCTGCCAACGAGGTTAGAAAGAAAATTGTGGAAAATGGGGAGTCACGGAACATGGGGCAAAAGTAAATGAAACTTGGCATGTAGTGTTAATGTTTAAGCCATTATTATAGATGTTTGCATATCATTAGATAACAATAGCATAATCCAAGATCATTGAGAAATACACAATCACAAGAGACACAACATTTATCCTGGGAAACCCTCTAGGGGAAGAAAACCCAACAAAACTTCCTTAATATAGATAGCCAATACAATGCCAAGAGATCTCTTAAACTGATACATAAATTCCTCTCCCAGATATGCGCCACTCTCTCTCTCCTTCTTCTCCGGTAGAAGATCTGAACTTGTCTCTCAAAATGAGCAAGTGAGTTGTGTCTAAGTGAGGCACTAGCCTCCTTTATTTATACAAGTCTGGCACATGTGAAGTGTCTCTTCACTGGCAGGGTCGAATTCTCAAACTGGGTGGGTAAACCCACCTTTATTATATTTTTGGGTCTCTTTAATATCTGCTGGGGCCGACTTCTTATTTTACCTATTACAATTGTCTTTTGACCAATCCACAAAAGGGGATTTGGTCCTATTACAATAACTGACATGATCAATCCTTAATGGGGATTGATCCTATGAATAATATATCAATAATAATAAGAATACTCTTTGCAGTTACATTATTTCAACACCCCCCCTTAACAAGAAGAGTATTCTTCAGCAACATCATGCGAGAAAGAGAGGATAACATCATCAACAACATCAAGTGGGTGAGAGGAAAACATCATCAATATCATCTTGGAACACTGGCTGGCATATCTATAAATCATCGGAAATTTTCTTCATCGGCAACATCGTCATTCTCAAAGGAATGCCATCATCATCTACATCAATATGTATTAGTATAAAAACTGATACATCATCATCATCACAGCACGAGGCTAGCTCATCATAATACAAGATTGGCTTTACGTCACAGCTGTCAAGCTGGAAGCTCAGTATTGTCTAATTCAGATTATTTTCGGCACGAAATGAGAGCGGAGATATAATAAAGAAATGCACAGAGATATTGCAGATATTCAATAATATAACATAAATGTATCAGAGATGCAACCATAAACATAGATATACAGTAATACACGATTTCTATTAATCAGAGAAATGTACAGAGACTGTAAAAAATACAGAGTGAAAGACTCGTTAGAATGGTGGCAGCTTATCTCTGAGAAGAGATGTGACAGCTACTCGCATTCGCAAGAAGATGATTACAATGAGGCTTTGAAGGCCCTTTTACAATAAACGGGAATGCCCAAAGTCCTAGACATCCAAAAACCTAACCCTAGGAGATGAAGCGCCAAAAGTCATGTGGGCCCCGTTTGGATAAGTTAGTACATCAACTTCCCAGGGCCGTAATTTTTGCATACGATCTCCGTTTTAGGCGTATGATAGCTCGTTGGAAAGGTATTGTAGAGGAGATTCATTTCGGGGGATAAATCATGCCTTTGACTATTATTGAGAACCTCTATCTCGAAAAACCTTCATTTAGGCCGTCAAAATGGCCTCAGAAGTTAAAACCTGCTAAAAATAGTAAATTGCCAAAATTGTCAGAAAGTTGTTTTGAGTCGGTTGGAAAAGGTGGGTGGCCACTGATATCCACCTGGATCAATCCTCCCTCCTTAGGAAGAAATGGTCTCCATTGTGTTGAGTTCCCAGGGGAGAAGGAAAAGCGTTTGTTGAATCTGCATCTTGGTGAGTTGCTTGTCTTGCTGGAGATGTCACGTTGCTCAGTTTGTGGAAGTCTATCAAGAACCTGTTGAGGTTGAGGTTGTTCAACAAGTCGAGATACATGAGAGGATAGTGTGCAGAAGGAATCTTTACGCTTTGCTGCAACCTTGTCGACCTGTTTTTGTTGGATAGAAGGTGCTTAGGGCAAGGCTGTAGTGGTTGCAGTGTCCTTTTGTTCTCCTTTTGAACAGATTGTAAAGAAGTTGAATTTTGCAGTATGAGATACTACCTTGCGACACTTTTTAGGTTGAACAGTAGTCAGAACTACCTCTGGTATTCTGTAGAGATGACCCCCCAAAGTAACAATGACACTACGGGGTCGAGACTCATAAACAACACGACGTCTCCACATATATGGTTGGCCCAAGAGCACATCACAGACATTGAGTGGGGAAACATCACATAATACCTCATCCTTGAAGGGTTGGATTCCATATGATAATCAACACTGTTGTCTGACACAAAGATCTCGTCCTTGGCGAAGCCACCCAATGTTGTATGGCTGCGGGTGTGGTGTTGTCGACAATCCCAACTGTTTGATGACCTTTGCTGAGATGAGGTTCTTATGGCTTCCGCTAACAACAATAAAATGCAGCGGGGTCCCCTTCACCCACATCTGTGAATGAAAAAGGCACTCCCCTTCTTCAGGATCTGTTGGTTTTTTTGGTTGAATTGCCGCGGTCATGACAATAGCAGTGGGGTCTGCATCAATGATCTGTCTTTTACCATTATTTTCAAAATTAGATTCTGAATCAAGGTTTGGCTCCTTGTCTTTGATCTCGGCCACCAATGACTGTTTTGAGCGACATTCATCGGTGTTGTGCCAAGGGATTTTGTGGATCTCGCACCATTTTTCGGTGTCCTTCTTTGTCTTCCCATGACCCTTCTTTTCCTGTGTCTTGGACTGGTTTTCGAGAGACTGTTTGTTCAGGCCGTCTTTGTCATACTTTGGTTGTTGAGGATTTGCAGACCCAAATTCCCATTTTTTCTGGTGCTTAAATTTCTGCTCAATTTTAACAGCATATAGATAAGCAGCACCGAGTGATGAGATGTCCAGAAAATCCATTTCATTTTGGATGTATCTGTGTAGAGCCCCACGGTATTTCAGAACCAAATGTCGCTCGGAGTCTTTGATACCCAACTTGGTGCGCAAGGTATGGAAGGTATTGGTGAACTTCAAAACTGCTTGGCCCCTCTCTTGCCGCAGTGTGGTCCATCTCATGTACTGATCCTCATAGTTGCCAACAAGGTAATACTGTTCTTTTACCACATCCACGAAAAAATCCCAGGTGGGATTAGCCCCATATATTCCAGACTCCTCTGTGGAAATTTTCTCCCAGTAAGTTTCCCACCAATGTTTGACATGAGGGAGAGATTTGAGGAGTGCAAAGGTGACATTTTCTTTGTTAGAAAAATTGTGAACAGAGAAATAACCTTCTAGTAGAGTTAACCATTTTTCTAGGGCTTCTGCATCTATCTGTCCTTCAAATATAGGAATATCAAAATTAACTTGTACCTTGAAAGGCGAGGTTCCTCCAAAGTGGTCTCTTGATGAAGATGCGCCTGATTATATTAGCAGGCGTTGAAGGATGTGGGAAAAATTCTTCATCATTTCGTCCCTCTGTCGCATGAGAGCTTGCTCAAGCAACAGATTGATAGGATCGTCTACTCCGTTGTTTTTCTTTTCTTCCTCCATTGAGGGTTTCTTGGGTGTGTGAGAGCAATTGTCTTCAAGAGAGACAAGCTCGAGACCCAACTTGCTATACTCGGACCTCGTCGGGGACATGCACTGAAAAAACGATCAAGAGCAGCCTGCTCTGATACCACTGATCCGGATTATTTTAGGCACGAAATGAGAGCGGAGATATAATAAAGAAATGCATAGAGATATTGCAGATATTCAATAATATAACATAAATGTATCAGAGATGCAACCATAAACACAGATATACAGTAATACACGATTTCTATTAATCAGAGAAATGTATAGAGACTGTAAAAATACAGAGTGAAAGACTCGCTAGAATGGTGGCAGCTTATCTCTGAGAAGAGATGTGATGGCTACTCGCATTCGCAAGATGATTACAATGAAGCTCTGAAGGCCCTTTTACAATAATCAGGAATTCCAAAAGTCCTAGAAATCCAAAAACCTAACCCTAGGAGATGAAGCGCCAAAATTCATGTGGGCCCCGTTTGGGTAAGTTAGTACATCAACTTCCCAGGGCCGTAACTTTTGCATACGATCTCTGTTTTAGGCATATGATAGCTCGTTGGAAATGTATCGTCGAGGAGATTCATTTTGGGGGCTCAATCATGACTTTGGCTATCATTGAGAACCCCGATCTTGAAAAACCTTCATTTAGGCCCTCAAAATGGCCTCGGAAGTTAAAACCTGCTAAAAATAGTAAATTGCCAAAATTGCCAGAAAGTTGTTTTGAGCCAGTTGGAAAAAGTGGGTGGCCACTGATATCCACCTAGATCATTGTCTCATCTCATCGTCTTGCTTTACGTCACAACATTCAAGCTGAAAGTAAGATACTCATCCTGCTTTACGTCACAACATTCAAGCTGAAAGTAAGATACTCATCCTGCTTTACGTCACAACCATCAGGTTGGAAGCTGAATACTAGATTGGCTTTATGTTATAGCTATCCAGCTAGAAGCTCAGTGCTAGACTCATAATATCATCTTTCTTTACATCTGACAACTCGGTCAGAAGAAAGGAACGTCTGATCTTGCTTTATGTATGATAACTCAGTCAGAAGCAAGGAACATCTCTTCTTTCTTTACATCTGACAACTTGGTCAGACGCAAGGAACATATCTTCTTGCTTTACGTCTGACAACTCGATCAGAAGCAAGGAACACCTCATCTTGCTTTATGTCTGACAACTTGGTCAGAAGCAAGGAACACCTCATCTTTATTTACGTCTGACAACTGGGTCAGAAGTAAGGTACACATCTCATCTTTCTTTAAGTCTGACAAATAGGTCAGAAGCAAGGAACATCACATCTTGCTTTATGTCTGACAACTAGGTCAGAAGCAAGGAACATGACATCTTGATTTACGTCTGAAAACTAGGTCAGAAGCAAGGTACATCTACTCCCCCTTTCGAGGAAGGTCGTTTCGGACTATGCCAAGCTTATCTCGAAAGTACTCAAACTTCACATGAGATAGGGGCTTGGCCAACACGTTAGCAACCTGTTCATCTGTGCTAATGTACTGGAGCTTCAAGGCTCCTCTCTGTACCATGTCACGGATGTAATGATAACGGATCTCTATGTGCTTCGACTTGTCATGGAATACATGATTCTCTATCATATTTATGCAGCTCTAGTTGTCACATAGAATCATGGTTTCTCTCATATCTAAGTCAAATAGGTCGGTCAGCAACTTTCGAAGCCATATAGCTTTACAGCTGGCAGAACATGCAGCAATGTATTCCGCTTCCACTGTGTTGAGAGAAATACTAGATTGCTTCCTACTCTGCCACGAGATCATAGCTGATCCCAAACTGAAACAACATCATGAAGTGTTTTTCCTGTGAGAAACACTTCCTACCCAATTTGCATCAGTATATCCACTCATTGTGAAATTATGATCTCCATCATAGCTGAGACCATAATCTATTGTACCTTTAAGGTACCTCATCACATGTTTTGCAACCACTAGGTGAACACGTCTGGGTTCTACCAAAAACTAACTCAAGGTGCTCATGGCAAAACAAATGTTTGGTCCGGTGTTCGTCAGGTACATCAACGATCCAATAATCTGTCTATACAGTGTGGCATCAATCAATTCTGACGACGTATCGACCAACAGCTTCAGCTTCGCTTCCATGGGTGTATTCATGGGCTTGCATTCCAACATGTTGAATCTCTTCAAGATTTCGACTATATACTTCCCTTGGTTAAGGAAGATCCTCTCAGGACTCTTCCATACCTCAAGACCTAGGAAATAATGCATTAGGCCAAGGTCTTTCATTTCAAATTCTGAGGCAAGTCTCTTTTTACATTTAGTGATGAGCTTTTCTTCTCCAGTTAAGAATAAGTCATCCACATATAGTAGTAAGATTACTGGCTCATTAT
This sequence comes from Picea engelmannii, assembly GCA_009831015.1. Classification (NCBI taxonomy): domain Eukaryota; kingdom Viridiplantae; phylum Streptophyta; class Pinopsida; order Pinales; family Pinaceae; genus Picea; species Picea engelmannii. Next base: position 1,473,600 of record ML788377.1, read on the forward strand.
TCATGATTTTGAAGTAGAGATTTGAGTCTACTTTACTCTTGGAAAAGCCTAAGCTCGTCAAGAAACTATCTATACGACCATACCAAGCTCTAGGAGCTTGCTTCAATCCGTATAAGGCTTTCTTCAATCTGCAGACATGAGAATTCCTCTCTTCAATCTCAAATCCTTAAGGTTGCTCTATATACACTTCCTCTTCGATAACACCATTTAGGAAAGCTGTCTTCACGTCCATCTAGTGCAGCTTCCACTTCATCTTAGCTGCAAGTGCTATGATGGTTCTGATCGAAGTGTATCTAGCCACAAGAGAGAATGTCTCTTCATAGTCAATGCCTTCCTTCTGGGAAAATCCACGAGCGACAAATCTTGCTTTATACTTCTCAATACTTCCATCAACAACATGTTTTATTTTGAAGAGCCATATGGAGGATACCACATCTTTATTCTTCGGTCTGGGAACTATTTCCCATACTTCGTTCTTCATTATGGATTGGTATTCCTCTGTCATGGAATCTGCCCATTCTTTCCTCTCAATGGCTTCTTCAAAGCAGGTGGGCTCCTCTTCTAGGAGATCACACATCAATGCTGTATAAATGGAGAACGACTTTGGTCTTTTCACCTGTCTCATAGTTCCTTGGGGAACACCGTACTTCTCTCCATCTTGAATAATCTCTCTAGCCCAAGCTGGCTTTCTTTTATGGAGGATCGTCATCTGAGGAGGTTCTTGCACTTCTACTATATCATGGTCTTCTAGATGTTCCTCATCAGGGGAAGTTATGACTTCCCTCACTGGTTCTGCAGCTCTGGGAACCTCCCTCATTGCAGTACTAGGGATTACGGGTTCCTCTTCATATACCTGTTCAAGCTGGCATAGTCTAGATTTCTTGAGCGCTGCATCTTCATCAAAGGTCACATCCTTGTTGATCTCAATTTGATGTTGACCTGGTATATAGATTCTGAAGGCCTTGGAGACCTCACAGTATCCCACAAATATTCCCTTCTTTTCTGAAGGGTCCAACTTGTTTCTCTTTTCTTTAGGTATATGAATAAACACTGGACAACCAAATATTTTTAGATGGCTTACCTCTGGCTTCTTTCTGGTGAACATCTCTTCTAGTGTCTTCAGCCCAAGTGCACTATGGGACAATCAATTCTGCACATAAACAACTGTCATTGCTTCTTCTGCCCATAAACACATAGGAAGATCTTGATCATGGATCATAGTCTTCAAAGCTGCCAGTATGGTTCTGTTCTTTCGTTCAGCTACACCGTTTTGTTGGGGATTATAGGGAGTAGTGACTTCCCTCTTGATCCCAACATCTTTGCAGAAGTTCACAAACTCTTTTGAGGTATATTCTCCTCCATTATCTGACCTGAGTATCTTAATCTTATTTTCAGAAAGGTTCTCTATCAAGGCTTTGAATTCCTTGAACTTACTGAACACTTCATCTTTAGTCTTTAAGAAATATATCCAGGTTTTACGAGAGTAATCATCAATGAATGATACATAATATACATACTCGCTAATGGAGGATGATGGCATTGGGCCACATACATCTGAATGGATGAGTTCTAGGACTCATTCTGTCTTGTTGTCCCTCTTCGAAAATGGGTTCTTGATATTCTTCCCTTGTGCACATCCATTGCATACGCCTTTATGGTCACCTTTGAGTTTTGGTAAACCTGTGACTACTTTGCATATGTATGGTAGTGCCTTGTAGTTGATGTGGGCTAACCTTCTATGCCAAAGCTCACATGAGTTTTCAATGGCATGGATCATGGCAGCCTCTGAGTGACCCTTTAGTTTATACAAGCCATTTTCTTCATTTCCAATGATGATTGCTTCATTTAGGGTTTCTCCTTTAGCCCACATAATAACTTCTCCATCTATAAAGGAAACTCTGAAGCCTTTCTTTTCTAAAGCTGAAATGGAGAGTAGGTTCTTCTTCAAGCCTGACACATATAACACATCCTTCATTTTTAGTGAATTCCCTGAATTCAATTTATGGTTTGATTCTCCCACTCCCTTGATGGGATATTGGTAATCATCTCCAAGTGTCACTTTCTGAGAAAACTTCTTCTCTGAGATACAAGAGAGAATGTTTCTTTGTCCCGTCATGTTCTTGGATGCACCATTATCAATGAGCCAAGTGTCCTCTCCAGGTGTTACAGATCCTGAGAGGGCAGAGATCAACACATGGTCTTTGATCTCATCTCTTATCATCTTTGCGGGTGGATCTTCATCTTCGACTACATGGGCATGGAGCCTCTTTTGTTTTCTCTTGTATTCTTCTCGTCTGGATGGACAAAACTTCGCAATGTGTCCCATCTTTTCACAATGATAGCACTGTACAGATGAGTAGTCTCTTTCCTTTCGTTGTCCTCTCTTCTGAAATCTCCTTGGATGAGATTCTTTATGATTGAATTTATTTGATTGTTGAGGCTCTTTATGAGTCTCCTTTTGGAAGTAGTGTTTCTTCCTTCCTCCTTTGGTGTGAGTATCTAGGGCTTGATCATCATCCTTACCTAGTAACACTTCCCGATTCACTACTCTTGTTTCTTCTTGGATGCATTCTTCCCATAGACTGTCAAACTTCAGTGTCTCCTTTCTGTCACATATCGTCTGGATGACGACATCCCAAGGTCTTGTGAGACCATTTAGGGCCATCATTATGAGTTCGTCTTTGTCTATGGTATCTCCAATATCTTCTAGTTGTTCTTTGAATTTTGAGATTCTGGAGAAATATTCCTGAATCATTTCTCCTTTCTGCATCCTTGTATTCTTCAGTTGAGTTCTAAGATTCATATTTTGGTTTATGTTCTTTCCTTCATATAGTCTAGTCAAGGCACCAAACATTTATTTCAGGGTCTTCTTATATGACACATAAGGAATCAAATGGTCTTTGGTTGAATTTGCAATGATTCTTTTGGCCCTTATTGTGTCCTTTTGATGCTTTGCCTTTTCTGCAGCATCGTCGGGTTTCGGTAATTCTTCTTTGATGAATCTTGCTAGGTCATTCTCTTCAAGAATGAGGCCAATCCTATACTTCCAGGCACAAAATTTTTCCACTCCTTCTAACTTGTCAACAATCTTAATGCTCGCAGACATTTTTACCTGGAGCTAGGAAAATGACCGAAAAATGAAGGTGCTCAAAATAAAAAACTGAACTTACCAGGAGGTGCGCTTGGCTGAGGCGAGTATCCTGGTGTGTTTGGATATGAGAAAATCCAACTTTTTCTCCTCCAAACTTGATCTGCAAATTTATGGACTGGTGCTTTTGGTTTTCTGGTACCTCTGGTACTTTTGGTACTTTGTGAAACTAGGGTTTCACTTTTTAGGAGATCCAACCACTGAAAAGGTGTGCTGAGAGTGCCAAAATGATCCTTAGGGGAGGGCGCACTTTTCTATATGGTTTTGGGGCTGAAAATCTTCACCATCAAAAAGCCCTAATTTTTATGTACGGTAACAGTGACGTTTTTCACTTGTGAAAGATGCTTCCCTAAGCTTGGCTCTGAAACCATGTTAATTTTTAAGCCATTATTATAGATGTTTGCATTTCATTAGATAACAATAGCATAATCCAAGATCAATGAGAAATACAAAATCACAAGAGGCACATCATTTATCCTAGGAAACCCTCTAGGGGAAGAAAACCCAGCAAAACTTCCTTAATATAGATAGACAATACAATGCCAAGAGATCTCTTAAACTAATACAAAAAGTCCTCTCCCAGATATGCGCCACTCTCTCTTTCCTTCTTCTCCGGTAGCAGATATGAACTTGTCTCTCAAAATGAGCAAGTGAGTTGTGTCTAAGTGAGGCGCTAGCCTCCTTTATTTATACAAGTCTGGCACGTGTGAAGTGTCTCTTCATTGGCAGGGCCGACTTCTCAAACTAGGTGGGTAAACCCACCTTTGTTATATTTCTGGGTCTCTTTAATATCTGTTGGGGTCAACTTCTTATTCTACCTATTACAATTGTCTTTTGACCAATCTACAAAAGGGGATTTGGTCCTATTACAATAACTGACATGATCAATCCTCAATGGGGATTGATCCTATGAATAATATATCAATAATAATATGAATACTCTTGGCAGTTACAATATTTCAACATGTAGAGCACCATTTATTTTTTGAAAGTATATAACAAACTACAAATTTGTTGACAGTGGAAGAAAAAAATTGGAAATTTAAATGCATTTTCCACATGGACTGGTGAAAGATAAAAATGTATGAAGACATAAATTTAAAAGGAGATACGAAAACAATTTTATTTGAAATATATAAGAAAATAAAAGTTTGTTACATACTACTAGAAATTTTGAAATGTATATGACGGAAATGTTGTATGCAACATGTATATCACGAAACATGGGGGCATAAGTAAATGACGCTTGGCATGTACAACACCATTTATTTTGAAATATATAAAAAAATAAAAGTCTGTTACATATAAAAATTTGAATGCATTTGTCAACATGGGGCATAAGTAAATGACGCTTGGCATGTAGAGCACCATTTATTTTGAAATATATAAAAAAATAAAAGTCTGTTACATATAAAAATTTAAATGCATTTGTCATACAGACTGGTGAAAGATAAAAATGTATGAAGACATAAATTTAAAAGGAGATAAGAAAACAATTTTATTTGAAGTATGTCAAAAAATAAAAGTTTGTTACATACTATTGGAAATTTTGAAATATAAAAAAAAATTAAAGTCTGTTACATATTAATCGGAATTTCAATGTGTTTGTCATGTAGACTAGGATTGGGGCTCCCACGGACCATTAGAGAAATATGTACAAGAAATATGAGGAATGTAGAAAGAAGATAGAGTGCAATACCTGCAAAAAGAATAAATTGAAAGGTATAAGTGTTTTCCTGCACATCTCTATTTAAGAAAGTGGAATAATTGGGTTGATACACAAAGAAAGATGCGATGAGTAGACTTACAGTGAGGGTACATATGAGCCTTTTGGCTATTTTCTGGTGGCTTCCGTTTCATTGATGTCAGCGACGGCTGCGGTTTCAATGATGTCGTTGACGACTATTGAAATCCTGGCAACTCTTTGTTGCCTTTCGCCGGCGACCTGCTTCAATTTCCTTTCGAGCCATTCTTGAATATAGCTTCTCATTGGGGTGATGTTGTTCTCATTCCATATTTTTATGTTGAAAAGATCATTTTCTAATTCCCGGAAGTCGATAGAAAGATTACACAGAGCCTGATGAATTTCATCATTTTGTACTAAATATTTGACTCGCCAGTCGTCGACGTGAGCTTGATCAAAGTGAAGGATGCTGTAAAAATTTTCTAGAGACAAGGCCTTAAACATAGAAACCTGTTTATCAAACTCTGTCCTGGTTAAGGGCAAGGAGTTTGCGATTAAGTTGGGGTCTTGGAAGTTGTTGGTTTTTCCAGCTAAGTCTATTCTTGACAGCCTTGTGAATAATTTATCTTTCTTCGATATGGCTTGTTCACATGACTGAACAATGAGATGCAGGTTCTTCACTTTTTCTTTCCAACATGCATTCAATTGACCATTCCAGTTTTTGGATGGAAGATCTTGTTCTCTTATTTTTGTTTCTATCATATTGTTGACAATGATGACAAAAGGAAGGGCTGTTTTTAAAAAGAAATTTTCTTCCTCTTTTAACTCTTCCTGCAAATGTTTGAGCAAACTATGTGCCCTGGTTCCAAGGGAAGTGATGGTTTGTTATGTTTTCCATGCCTCAGTAACCAGTTCCATTCTTTTCTTGATATTATTCTCCACATATCCTCTACAAGATGCGAGCAGGGTGGAGGATGCTTTTACGTTGGCTGCAGGGGTGGCAGGCATGGCTATTGCCAAAGGATTGACAATAAATGGCATAGGAATGAAAGCCTCTTCCAATTCCTTGACCTGGTCCTTCAGTATGGCATTCTCAGTCTCGATGCCTCCAATGGAATCATGAAGTGCTTCTCCGCTCGTGGTGTGAAGTTGAAAAATTTGGGACAGACGCATGTTGGCAAGGGAAACCTCTGAACGATATTTCCCTTTATTATTTTTAACATATTTTTCTCAATTATCAATTTTTTGGACTGGTTGTCAAAAACAATGCTCTAGAACACAAAGGATTCATCTTCGTCAAAATTTCCGGTAACAGATATGTCCATTGGACGACTATGTTGGATGGAGTGTTCGGGCTGATCAAGGAAGCAGAGCATGCTATCAAAATCAGTGTCAAGTTCCATGTTCTCACTCTGAATTTCCAGCTCTTCGCCTGCCCCACATTTTTTTTTCTCTTCTTCTCTACTGGAAGCTTGTGAGAACTATCAATTTTACAGTGAGGAGGATCGTTATCTCCTCCTCCCTTTCAAGAAATCCAAGTTTCTTTGTTGTTGTGGTGGGCCATTGGAGCTATGCTCCATGATGTCGTAGTTTTTGGAGTGCTATTTTCCGATTGAACACTCTTGTCACCGGGGCCTTTCCCCTGTTGCGTGTACAATTTAGTGCAACTTTGCACTGTGTCGATGTTGCCGACATTAGAGGCAGAAGCGTTGTCGCCACTGTCTCTGTTTTCAGGCAGGTGCTTTTTTAAAAACAATCGTCGATGCCAAGTGTTTGTAAATGTTGTCGAAAAATATTATAAGGGTCGAACCCTCTTATGATTTCAACATATATCAGGTTCAAGATGCTATAATGCGCTGCAAATTTGTCAAGTTTCTTGACATTTTTCAACACGAACTCTCCTACTTTCCAAGGCAAAGGAATGCACTGGTTTTTTTTCTTCTTTTGCAATAGATGCAACGATTAATTGTATTGTCGTGCTACTTTTGCAACAAACATTCTATCCATAATGTGTCATGGAAGGAGAGAAGGTTTTTCTGTGAAGCCAAAAATTCTTATGACAATGTAATTATCCAAATGTTCGAGTGTCCCCTTCCTGTCCAAAAAACTGGTTGCCTGTTCAGATATGCAGGGAGCATCTTCTCCTAAGAACAAAACTTTGAAAATAGACACGAAGCCATTAAAAACTTCATAGAAACAGTGGGAAGCCTTGTGCTTCCTCAAGGCCTAGTACCAGAATGTTACTGGGTGGAATTCGCAGTTGACATTCTCGGAGAGAGACAGTTGTGGAAACTGATAAGAATGTGCTATCGCAAAAACTAAATAGGACAACATATAAAATTTCTTTTCCCTTTTGAAGCTTGACAATTGGGAACAAATTTCATGGGAAATTAACTTACCCCAATCAAAAATTCCTTGTTCGTTGACTGTGAAATACAAAATATAAAGAGCCATCCAGGAAACAATTGTTGTGGAATCTTGTCCCGTTATTCTTGTAAACAACCAGGCAATTTCACGAAATGGATTTCTAAATGAACTAACCTGGAAGCTTGTAATATCTTCAAGAACTAGAAGTGGGTTTTCCAATAAATGGGGAAAGAGGTCCAACCTGTTATTATGCTTTTCTAGGAACTGTTTCAATATTCTCCTTTGAAGGTCAATGTTGGCTCCAAAAATCTTATCATCTGGTGGAAGACCTGAGGTGACAAAGAAATAGAGGAGAGGTCCTGTAGTGGAATAGTTCTTTTTTCTGAAATAAATTTATCGGCGCACCAAGAGACTAGGTCCTTACAATAAAAAACCTTAGGGACATAGCCTGCGCGAACAATTCCAGAGGTTCAAATTACTTGGTTCTCTGCGGTAGAGGTTGAGTAATAAGAATATGCCTTGGACCACTGGAAGTTATGGTCCTCGCGCTCGAAGATGTTCACTGTAACTACAAAGAACTGTTGTCGAGATGATGCCATAGGTTTATGAGAACGTTGGTTTGCTCCAAATGATGGTTGAAATGAACAGTTAAATCCGATAATGTAACTCTCCACTAAATCTCAGTTAAATGCTTATGAATGGGAAAGCTCCTCAAGCCTTTCGCTGATTATTGACAATCTGTATGGGTGCTGCATGATGAACTGTTAGTAGTAAAGCTTTCTTATTGAATATTTAGAAATGCGAAGGTGGTGGGTACAACAAAGAGAAATTAAGGATTGGAGGTTTCGTGAACGTACCAAGGCCATGACGTGCGAACGACATTTCATGATTTTGAAATCAACACTCGGAAGGGATAATATAACCCCCCGCAAATCTTGGTTTAATGTGCATTAATAAGAGATCTCCTCGAGCCTTTCACCCATCAATGACAATCTATACGGTTCTAGCATGATGAGTTGTTACAATTAAATGTTAGTAATTGCATATTTAGAAACAAGATATGTATATATATATATATATATATATATATATTGTTTCTTTTATTATAGACAAGTGCAAAGGTGACAGAGACGAGGGAGAGAAAGGAAAGAATGGAAAGGTCTGAAAAGAGGTCGGACAGGATTCAAAAAAGGGTTACGGGGATACTCAGGAGAGGCGAGTGTTCCACGGTCAAATTTTATGTATCGAAATTTTTTACTGCAAAATGTGTAAAATGAAAGAGATCATGATGGAAAAGTTCAGTGGTCGGTTTGTATATTTGCGGAATACCGACAAAGTGGCTAAGTATGGAATAGGTAAACAGTCGGGCGGACTCATTACCGGAAGTGAGGATTGAAGTTTTCGTGAAGGGACCAACCCGACGACGCGCTAATGACATTCCATGATGTTTGAAATTAGCGCTTGCTAATTGCATGCCTAGAAATAAGATCTTATATATAATTGGTAATTTCTAATTGCAAAGGGGTGTGGACACAGGGAACAACGACTAGGAACTGAATATTTCTTGAACCTTCCAAACCGACGATCCGCCAAAGAAATTTGAAGAAATGGAGAAAAATGGAAAGAGGACAGATGGGCTTCAAAATGGGGTGGCAATAACTCCACAGAAGCGTAATACGGAAGAGAGTATGATCTGAGTCCAATTGTAAATTTGTATATCGCGGAAGTGAAGATAGTGTTCGCAGTCCATGGAACAAAAGAAGTCCAATCTAGAGCTCACCTACCAGGAATTCGCTATCAAAGAAGTGTCTTCATCTGTCAATTTGTCTATCGCGGAACTCCGAGGCATTTTATTAGCCAGCCAGCTCACAATTACGACTGTCAATTTTTATAGTGAGGAACTATGGGTGTTGTTTGTAGGGCACAAAAATATAGAGGAAATTCTTTTCCCTTTAATATAGCATATGTGGCGCAAATGTGGTATGGCTCGTTTTAACACTTTTCCATCCATAAACAAAGGCAATCTTGAGCCCGTGTGTCAATTTGTATATCACGGAGGTCTGAATGCTGTTTGGAGGTCACGGAAAAGTAGAAGTGCAATGTTGAGCCAGCCAACGCGAAGTCCGCCTGTCAATTTGTATATGGAGGAACTTTGGGTGCTATTTGTAGGACACAGAACAATAGAGGGCCAATTTAAAAAAAGGGGAAGCGCTCATTGGAAACACATGCTGCCAAGTTGTGTAGTAAGATATTTTCGGAAAAAAATGATTAAGTAACGAGGAAGAGAAACTACAAGGAATAAAAGAGTGGGAAAATAGAAAGGCGGAGGGAAGTTTTCGTAAGTGCGAATTGGTTTCAAAGAAGCCCCATTGTTTCAAAACCATCATTTTCTACTAATTGTCAGCAAATGCATTGTTGAAGATTAGATTTTATTGGAGCCTGTGCATGTAAGTATGTTCTTGATACATTCTTCCATGACTATAACATATTAACTTAACTATTAAACTTCAATTTATACTAATTTCCAACAAATGTTTTTTCAAGATTAGATTTTATTGTAACTGTGGGTGTAACAAATGATACATTCTTCTATGACTGTGACATATTAACTTAAGTATTAAACTTCTTGCATTATGGGTTGTTAGCATTAAAAATTAATAGCTGCATGTCTAGAAACAAGAATGACGATTTTTCTGCAAGATTGTACATTGGTATTGCTATGTTCTATCCGTATTACGAATAGAATTGAACGTTGGTTTGAAACTGTGTGTAATCCATTTTTTGTTTGCATAAAGGCTGGTGGATTGACACAGTACATTTCATATAATTGTTACATGTTCCATCTTAGAAAAAATAACCTAAGTAAACACAATATCCAAGAACTACGAGAGAACCGAACCATGCCAATGAGAACAGACGTTAAATCCAAAAAAGAAGCAAGAACAAAGACTCCAAGGAATTTTTTTTGAATAGAAAATCCATTTAAAAAAATAAGAAAAAACCAAGTATTGTACATCTATCCTTAGAAATTGGACCCAGTTCTTCGGACCAAAACATTGAACGTATCTACCACAAACACAGGCACAGGTCCACAGTATACAACATCCTTGCAGTTTTCTCCTCGATGAATCATTCTGTGGTAAAATTGATAGTTTTCAGAAGCTTCCCATGAGGAAGAAGATGAAAAACGTTTCAGGGCAAATGGAATAGCCCTTAACTGAACCCGCCTTTGCATAGTCGAAAAAAATTCTAGGAACACAGGTTGCACGTGCAATTTTAGAGGCCCAAATTCTTGGTGGAAGGAGATGACTAGTAGAAAAATTCCTTGTAGTAGTGAGAGTTATGGACCCGATTCCCCAAGATGTTAATTGTATATCCAAAGAACATGACAGTAGTCCCACAAGTGAATAATTTTTTGGCTTGAAATATATTTTTGGGAGTATCAACATATAATTTATTTACAGTGAAACTCTTCCACCTAGAACAAACTAATTTGGAACTCTAGAATTCCTACTTTTGCGTTGCAAAGAGGCTATTGCGTTCAACGTTGATTTCTTTTCTGAAACTCCTTTTGGTGTTGTCAGGACTGCCATCACTGAGCCAGGAAGTTCCATCCATTATGGTTGATTTCAATTTGGGCGTAGGAGTGGGAAGAGTCTTTTCATTGCCATCATCCATTTTCATATCATTGACCATCATATCATCCTCTTCTAGCTTGAAATACATGAAATCAACCTCTGCGCCAGCCATGAATGCAACTGGGCAGGTTCTCTGAGTAGGCAGGGTTTCCTTGGAATTCTTTGGCTCGAAATATATCTCTCGGTGTACCAAGGGAACATCTCCGTTTTTGCTCTTGGGCAGAGGGAGATGAGCAGTAATAATATGCCTAGGAATAGTGGAACCTCTGGCCATTATGCCCGAATGTGTTTAGTGTGTCTGGAAAAAACTACTGCCACAAGTTAACGACAATTTCCGTTTTCTTGAGACGATGTTTGAAATGAAAATCAGGGAGGGATAATATAACCCTCTGCAAATTATGGTTTAATGCATATCAATGGAATATATCCTCAAGCCTTTTGTTGATCAATGACAATCTCCAGGGTTCGTGCGTAATGAGTTGTCAACATTACAACTCACTAATTGCATAATTAAAAAAAAGTGCAAAGGTTGCAGTGACGACGAAGAGAGATTAAGAATTAGAAATTTCTTAAAGGCGTCAACCCGTCGATGCACAAAAACAGATTGCATCATATTTGAAATGAATACTTGGAAAGGATAACATACTTCTGTGCAAATCTTAGTTTAATTCGTAGTAATGACAAATCTTCTCCGGATTTTCGGACATTAATGACAATATTAACGGTTCCTGCAGGATGAACTACTAGCATTAAAGCTTAATTATTGCATATCTAGAAACAAGTATGAAGGAAACAGTGATGGCAAATTGCGACGAAGCATTGTACATTTCATGCACCTGCCAACCCACGAAACTGATTCCAAGAAATACTGAAGTATGGAAAGCGGTAGGGTGAGTTACAAAAGAAAAAGGGAAGAATATATACCCAGGAGACGTAAATGGCCGATGGTAGTATTTCATCTGTGACAAATATAGGACGTCAATTTGTATGTCGCAGAATTTCGGCTGCTATTTATGTGTAGGGGAACAATGGAAACACAATGGTGAGAGGGAAATGTGTATATTGCTGAACTTTGGGTTCTGTATATAAAAACATGAGACATTGGGGAAAAGGACCAAGTAAACACAAAGAAAAAGCACATGAGATGATGGGGGGTTTGTTTGGTAATTTGTAAATCTTGAAAGTCAGGGTGCTAGTTGCACGCGGTGGAACAATGGAAACGCAATGTTAAACTCGCCTATGCAGGAATCCGCGATTCAAAAAGGGAAAGTAGATAGAAAAGAGAAACTAGAATTTTTTCGAAAAATGAGTAATATACACTAAATATGTACTATAAAGTATGAACATGAGATGTTATAGAGAATGTACAAATCCTGCATTCCACACTTGCCACTTTTTGGATCTTGGGTTCTCGAACTGGCAGGCTCTAAATTGGGCATCCATTGTTCCATGGCCTACAAATAGCATCCAGAATTCTGAGATATACAAATTGGCCAGCAGACCTACGGGCTAGCTCAGTCAACATTGCACTCATTTTGTTTCGTGTCATACAAGCAATACTTGGAGTTCTGTGATATACAAATTGACAGACGGACTCCAGGGCTAGCGGCCTCGAGAGTGACATTGTTTATGGATGCTAATCCCTATTAAGTATTTAACATTATCTAAAAACATTATTTTGAATACTAAATTATTAATATTAAATATTGATATTGTACAATTTAATTAGACAAGGAGGTTTGTACAATATAAAACGGGGAAGTCATCAGTCGGTCGGGCTGGTGATATAAAAGTAAGTGAAATTTGAATACGTGAATCCATCAACTTCCTTATCAAGAAATTTTCTGAAAAAACTAAGTAATACATAAAATCTACTTTTAGAAAGTACGGACATGAGATTTTATAGAGCATCTACTGTTCTCGCATTCCATACTTAAGCCAATATTTGGATCATAGGTTCTCGGGCTGGCGGGCTCAAAACTGGGCCTTTATTGTTCTGTGACCTACAAATAGCACCCAAGAGTTCTACGATATACAAATTGATAGGTGGACTTGCCGCCTGGCTCGCTCAACATTGCATTTCTATTGTTCTGTGTCGTTCAAACAACGCTAGGAGTTCTTCCATATACAAATTCACAGATGGACTCCAGGGCTGGCGGGCTCAACCTTATGATTTTTTACAGATGTTGATCCCTATCAACTATCTAACACTACCTAAAAATATTATTTTCAATACTAAAGTATTAGTATTAAATATTCATATTGTACAATTTAATTACATAAAATTATAAAAGGATGTAAAATATCTTATTTCAAAGAAAAACCCACGTATTCGAAAACTTGCGTTCCAAATTTTTTATATAATATGAAACGGGCAAGAGGTCGATCGGGCTACTGATATAAAAATGGGTGGAAATCTGAACACGTGTATCCCTCAAGTTCCGCACCTACAAAATTTCGCAAGAAACGAGTTATACATACAAAATATGTACTTTATAAAGTATGGGCATGAGATTTTATACAACATGTACGCAACCCTCATTCCATACTTAGCCACTTTTTGGATCATGGGTTCTTGGGCTAGTGGCCTCAAAATTGGGCCTCGGTTGTTCCTTGCCCTACAAATAGAACCTAGAATTCCGCGATATACAAATTGACAAGCGGACTTGCGGACTATTTGAATTTTAAGGGCCTCGTGTTGATGTATTAGCACAATTGGACTTGGGCCAGTTTGTATTCGTTTCTTACAATATCAAACGGAGAAGCGGTCGGTCGGGCTGGTGATATAAAGTAATTGAAATCTGAAGTCATGAATCCCCCAACTTCCGCAGCTAGAAGTTTTCTGAAAAACGAGTAATACATACTAAGTATGTACTCTTATAAGGTATGGACATGAGGTTTTTATAGAGCTTGCATGGATCCCACATTCCATACTTGGACACTTTTTTGATCGTGGGTTCTCGGTCTGGTGGGCTCGAAACTGGGCCTTTATTTGTCCGTATCCTACAAATATCACCTAGAGTCCCACGATATACAAATTGATAGGAGAACTTGTAGACTGACTCGCTCAACATTGCAGTTCTATTGTTCCATGTCTTCTAAACAACATTTGGAGGAAATGAGTAATGCATACTAAAGATGTACTTCTAAAAACTATGGACATGAGATTTTATAGAGCATGTATGGATCCCTCATTCCATACTTAGCCACTATTTGGATCGCGGGTTCTCGGCCTAGTGGATTCAAAATTGGGCCTCTGTTGTTCTGTGCCCTACAAATAACACCCACATTTCCGCGATATACAAATTGACAAGCGGACTTGCGAGCTATTTGAATTTTAAGGCCCTTGTGTTGATGTGATAACACAATTGAACTTGGGCCAATTTGTATTCGTTTATTACAATATCAAATAGGGAAGTGGTTGGTCGGGCTAGTGATATAAAAGTAATTAAAATCTGAAGCCGTGAAGCCGCCAACTTCCGTGCCTACAAGTTTTCTGAAAAACGAGTAATACATACTAAGTATGTACTCTTATAAAGTATGGACATGAAATTTTTATAGATCATGTACGGATTCCACATTCCATACTTGGACACTTTTTGGATTGCGGGTTCTCGGGCTGGGGGGATGAAAATTGGGCCTCTATTGTTCCGCGCCCTACAAGTACCACCCAAAATTTCACGATATACAAATTGACAAGAGAACCTGCGGGCTGGATGGCTCAACATTGCACTTCTAATGTTCTGTGTCCTCCAAACACCACTCAGAGTTGCACGATATACAAATTTACAGATGGACTCCAGGACTAGCGGGTTCAAGATTGCCATTGTTTATGGATGGTAATCCCTATCAACTAACATGATCTAAAAACATTATTTTCAACACTAAATTATTAATATTAAATATTGATATTGCATAATTTAATTAGACAAGAAATTTTGTACAATTTGGTCGGGCTAGTGATATAAAAGTAAGTGGAAATCTAAACACGTGCATCCGCCAACTTCCGCACCTAGAAATTTTTTGACAAACGAGCAATACATAGTAAACATGTACTTTTATAAAGTATGGACAGGAGATTTTATAGAGCATGCATGGATCCTTCAATCCATACTTAGCCACTTTTTGGATCGCGGGTTCTCGGCTTGGTGGGCTCAAAATTGAGCCTCTATTGTTTCGTGTCCTACAAATAGCACCCAGACTTCCACGATATACAAATTGACAGGCGGACTTGCAGGCTCTCTGGCTCAACATTGCACTTCTATTGTCTTGTTTCCTCCAAACAACACTTGAAGTTCCGCGACATACAAATTCACAGAAGGACTCTAGGACTAGCGGGCTCAAGATTACGATTTTTTACGGATGGTCATCCTATCTAACATTATCTAAAAACATTATTTTCAAATACTGAATTATTAATATTAAATATTGATATTGTCCAATTGAATTACATAAAATTAGCGAAGGATGTTAAATCGCTTATTTAAAAAAAAGGAAGGAAACAAAAGAAAGTTTTTTAAAATTCTATCACCACAAGCATAACAAGGACCAATTTGAATTTTAAGGGCCTCTTGTTGATATGATAGCACAATTTCACTTCGCATAGTATATATTCGTTGATTTCAAATTATTCTAGGAGATTAATTTTACCAAGTTCATCGATTAAGAAAAAATGCTAAAACAACGACAAATTTGAATTTTAAGGGCCTCTTGTTGATATGATAGCACAATTGCACTTCACACATTATATATTCGTTGATTTCAAATTATTCCAGAAGATTAATTTTACTAAGTTCATCGATCAAGGAAAATTGCTAAAACAAGCCACATACTACATTTGCATCACAATGCCATATCAATTATCATGCGGATTTGCAGGCTAGCTGGATAAAAATTAAATTCTATTGTTTTGTGTCCTCCAAACAACAGTCAGATTTTTGCGATATAAAAATTGACAGACGAAACACACAACCAAGAACCAACTAAAGTTCAAAGAGGCCGCAAGCAAGTTCCCACAAGGTTCGATAGAGCAGGACACATCCACCTTTGCACCAAACAATTTGATATACAAAGAAAAGGCATCGTTGCATTCATTTTCTCTTGCATCTGCTATATGTTCCTAGTAGAAAATAACCGGGGCCATGGGATATATGGGGTTCGCTGCCATGCTTCCCATTTTTTGGACTGAACAATCTTATGCACATGCAATCCCAACCATTCGAGTCCGATGAACATTCATCTGGATGTTGAAGAAATATTATAGAGACAGATGGGGTATTTTTGTTTCCTGACAAAGTTTGATATATACATTTTTTTCCCTTCTTCAGCCGATATGCAAAATTACATTGTCCTCATTTAAGGTGAATTTGTTGTGTATCCGAAGGTCCCACAACATGTAGACACTTCTTTCATTTTTCTGTAGATATGTTTCATACGACAACTCTGCCAACTTAGGAAGCACATTTTCTAACATAGTCTTCCTAACCGTACAATGCACGGTTGTGTTGCCCATGGTTCAGATGACAACATTGACGCAATGTCCATATATATATGGACATTTTTCACTGCATCATAGACAATCAATCATATCATCACTTATCAAAGCGGAGGCAGAAGCATGAGAGTTTCATTTTGCACATACAGGTTCAAAGGGGGTCGAGTACACATTGGCTGCAACTAAAACACCTTCAACCTGAGAACGTGAGCATATGAATTAATACATTGAACAATATAATACACAACTGCAACCCCCCCTCCCCTTAAAAAAATAAAAATAAAATAAAACAGGCCACAAAAATTTGTTCAAGGCTATTTCTTTAAGAAAAGTGAGGATGATTTTGTGGATGTATATGCACAATAGTTGTAGAGCTAGCTATTTTCTATAGATCCTGTACTATAGCTTCTCGCAACTCTGTTACAAACGTTTCCTGGGTTGTCCGAAAGATCCTTTCTCTAACATCCCTTTTCTTTACTATATTTTTGAAGAGCATAAGTGGAATCTGCCCTTTATGCGATTGTTGCTCCAATGATGAAAACAAATTTGAATACGTATCGAACAATTGCAACTGCAACATGGAACAATGCAATATTTGAGTAAATTACCCGAGATACATGCACATGCAAAAATAAAGGACCAAAATGAATATGAAAAGTGGTACCATTGCCTTGTCGTTGTCCAACTCTCCATCCTTTATATGGAGAATGTGTTGCGAGCCAAGTTTTCTCGCCAATGTGACAGCTGTGCCAATCGTCCCGATTGGGTAAATGTTAGTGCTATGTGTAAGCTAACTGATAGTTGAGTCCGAGACGAAACGATATTCTGAACAAACAACGGAAATTTTTTCCACAATACTTTTTTCGTTGAGCGAAATAATTCGATCATAGTCACCATAGTCATATACTATTTTGGGAAATATATTAAAATTTGTAATGGATATCCCATTACCCGACAATATCTTTTCTGCATGTTTTTGGACAAGTTGTGGAGGAATAGTCAATGTCACTGTCATCATGGCCTCCTTGTTTGTCATGTCAGCATGCATGATGGATCTACTTTTGTTTTCCTTGTCAAAGTAGGTGCTATAGAAGACCATTATGTCCCCAACGAACGCTTGTCCAGTTCGGTGTTTTTTCAAGCCCTCTATTGATAGTAATTTTGATGTTACAACTCTAGACCCAGGGACATTTTTTGAAGAGGAAAGCTAAAGTGAATGGTAATGTTCATTTTTTTTATTTTTTTTTTGTATTCTTCTTTCACTGGCATAAATCTACAAGTACACGCATATCTTCGATGAACTATGGAGCCAGAGTTTTGCAACCACACCTCTTAGTCTGTGGAACATGCGACACATTCGACGTCTCTCTTGTACTTGTTGATAATTCTTTTAAACTGCAAACCATGTATTGCAGATGACATCAACATATTCACCATGCCATAGATGAATATATAGCTGAGGATATTTGTTTGGTAAACATAGTAAGAGAAGAGCGTATGAATCTTTACCTTTTTCCTTGTCGGTCTGTTGATGTCTGGGATGACTGACTTCTCATGCTGATGTCACTAGTCCAACTTTTTCTTATGCAATCAAGTGCAGATGAACATAAGGACTAAACAAGCATATGCATTGTATACTATCCATGAGAAGGAATAAATAACCGTAAAATTGTATGCATTTGTTTTTTTTAACTGGAAAAATGTTTAACAGTAAACAAGGCATGAGGGCGGGGCACCACGACCAATCTGTATATCGCGGACCCCCGAAAGCCAGGGGAGCAATCTTGAACCGCCAGCCCCGCACCCACAATTGACAAAGTGGGTAACTATGGAATAAGGTATAAGCGTGACCATAGATGTGTAACCGTTAGTCCTCGAACCGACACACCAAGGCATTTTCGGAAAGAACACTAAGCAGATGAATTAGAAAACAAAAGGGATAATAGAAAATGGAAAAAGTAGAAATAGGGAGGGAAGAAAGGCCCATTGCTGCCAAGCCATCGTTTTCAAGTCTAATACTATATGCCCCGACCCGGTTTGTATATTTAATTTACCAGGACAGTTGGTATACCTTTTAGAAGATTGTACCACAGAACCCTCTGCTGTTGCACAGGAAAATTCATCTTCCTATCCAAGCAACCTGTTTTTTCCAAGGCAACAACGTTGAATATGCAATGGACATGAAGGAAAGTTAGTATGAATACAGGCATCTAAAAGAAAGAGAAACAGGTCTATTTACCCGCCAAAGAGTCCATTGTACTCTCCAACCATTCTGTTTATTTAAATGCAGCAATGCAGTGAAAAAACAACGAACATGAATTAGGTTAGCATGCAGAAATTCATGTATTGAAGATAACTTATAATGAAGACAGACATGTAAAAGAAAGAGAAATAGGGTTATTTACCTGCGAAAGAGCCCATCGTCATCTCCAACCACTCTGTTTGTTTAAATGTAGTAATGCAGTGAAAACACAATGGACATGAAGCAGGTTAGTATGCAAGAAGGCATGTAATGTACATAAGTTACCATGTAGGAAGGAACACAACATGTACATATAATAAACTAAGTAAAAACATATACATACAATAAATGAAATACAAAACAACGCAATATGAAATAACAGAACAAGCATGCACCTTTCTATATCCTTTTCAACCGATGTAGTCAAGAGTCTGTCATTTTCTCCAGCTATTCTGTTTGTTTGAATGTGGAAACACACAAAATACAACGAACATGAATGGAAGCGGGTATGCACCGAAGAACAAGCAATATGTACATATAGTAAAAGAGAGTCAACAAATAGTCTAGAATATAGGAAGAAACATAAACCTTTGAGCTTCTCCATCCATAGTTGTAAACATGTAAATTTTTTTTCCCTGCCCAAAATATATTACAAGCCACAAAATATTACAAAATTGCATGGCCGTAGCTAAACGATTTATGGTTTTCCGTGGAAAATTATCCATATATGCTTCTACCAATGGAAATACATGTTCTTTATCCTCTACACAGATTGTTGTGCCCACAATACAAGTTTTTGGTTTTTCGTGGCAAACTACCTGGACATGCTTCCAGACATCGAAATATAATCTTGCAAAATCTTTGTTGTACATATCATAGCTCAAGTAAAACACAAATTGTATCGTGCGCACACTAGTCTGTGTAGAGGAGAAAGAACATGTAATGTCATATGGGCACATCTGACCATACATGGTTTATAAATGTACCCTGCATATGCTTTATTCCAGCAAAAAAAACATCGGATATTACAATTTCACATGTAATCCTAAAACAATTTTCCATGCAACTATTTTCTTTCATGCCAGCACTCAAGCACCAGCAAAATATCACAACAGAATAGATACCGACCTTGGTAGACAGGGAAAATAACACAACTACATGTAGCCTTGTGGGTGCAGGGGATGAACACCATAAATCGCCCCAAAAATCAATAATAATTCGAAAAAAAAAAAAGCTCCAACCACCGGTGCTGGACCCCAACGCTGCAAGGCCGAATCAAACAAAAGAAGAAAACAAGCACCAAACCAACGAGAAAGCAAGAACATACCAAACTTCACCCCCAGGGCCCCAAAGCATAAACCCGAGCCACACAAACATAACTAGCAACTCACGAACCAATGAACCAACAAGAACCACCGAGACATTAAACAACATATGTATCTCCAATGATTACAAAACTACAACCGAAGCACAGAAGGAACTAGAAACATACGACGACCATGCCACTAGAAATAAGCAAACATTATTACTTGCAAACTGCAAACACTGAACAACAAACAAGGAATAGAAAATGAAACTATGGCATGGAAACTTACTCTGAAATGATGAAATGCAGAAGCGTGGGTCAAATCAAGAACGAAACAACAACAAGAAACAACCGATGAACCAGCGAAGAAGAAGCACTCACCGAACCAGTAAACAATGTGTGTAGATTCAACAATGACGAAATTGCATTGCAAAGGTAGAATAAGGATGAAACATACAATGGATATTCAACTAGCGGTGGACAACAACACTGTAACATTGTATGGAAATTTTTGAGGAAAAATGTACTCCGAGAAGCATATTTAGATAAACATTTAAGGCTGTCAGGTTGTCTAAGGACCTTGTGGTATGCAAACATTTAAGTTTTCAAGCCTATTGGAGGACCTCGCGTCATGTAAAAATTTAAGCTGTTAGGCCTATTGAGGCATCTCGAAATAAGTTTCAATACATTTCAATACAAATACATGCGGCAAGGACGTTATAAAATTTGGAATTCTGAATCACTATAAATCTTGTATATCAAAACATTTCAATATGATTAGTACAAATAAAAACTTACGGATATATTATGCTAGAAGAAAATGCTAACACAAACATTCGAACTAATGCTAGCATTAATCCACCTTCAAGCAATACATAGGAAAATATATTATTCAAAAAGACTGTATACGATAAAAAGTTTGGATATGTTGCCATATAAAACATTGGGAATAGCAAAGGCAGAAATAAGACCTCCAATCTCTTATCCAATCAGATCAGTACATATATGATACTTTTTATTATATAAAAACATATGCTTTTAATTCCCTATCTCCAACAATAGGTATTATGCAAATATTTCTGGTTAAAGGACAAACTAATATGTAGTCAACAAATTATCGATCGCTATAGTCCCTCTATGCCTATGGCAGGGACTAATAACAAATATATTTTAAGAAACACACAACCATAATTTGATATGAGCATTGTATCTACAATATTAGCAATACAGTATAAAAGCAATAATCTATTTCCAGGCAGATGATACACATGCATTCATTATTTTCTTCCATGCATTCACCACATTTTAAAAAGCAATTAACCTAATACTGTCAACTTCATTTACTTGACAGACTCAAAGCAAATTTATGCCAGAACTGAATAGTAATATCAAACACCATTTAAATCATATAAGCGATCAACGTTATCAATCTATATAATTATATATTCTAGAGATTGCATGCAACATTTAACAAACAATACACAATTACTTTTGTGAAAACTTCAAGACTAATTGAATTCTTATTTTGAAATTTAAATATGTTTATATCAATGTTCTAATAGTAGTTTAGAATGCATATGCAACATCTATACATAATTAATTTCATTAATAATGTAATAATCATACATTGACCTTAATCAAATTTATAAATTACAAGACCTTGACCAGGAATGCAAACTGTAGATGTTGATATTCAACCTGTGTCCTTGCAAAAACTTTTCCTTTGCCTTGTGTGCAATCTGAAACTTCACCGGTACCTCCCAACCAATGCTAGGGGTACTCTTATTCCCCCTTATCCCCTCAAGCCGCAAAGGGGCCACACAAAAAAACCAAAAATAATAGCACCCAAAACTTGTCTCACAAGGAAGAGCTTCCACTCCTTTCAAGCTTTGGAATCCCATCTCTTACAAGTAAAACTTAGTCAAGAAATGTTGAAAGCATAACAGTACTAAAAATTTAGATCTCTTTTCCCATTCTCTCTAATTCTTTTATAGATTTTTTCTCAATGACACTTGTCCTCATGCACAATTCTTTAATTTTAAATAATTAGATTAGAGGATTATTCACTCACTACATGTGTCACATTCTCCCCAAGTTGCACGTGTTATTTCCATTTTTATTTTATTGATTTAATCATTTTCCTTCACATTCCCCAATGTGTCCCTATTTTTTCTCTTAGTTGTCCCTTAGTTCCCCAATCCCTCATTTAATTTGTGTTCCCTAACTAGATTTGAGTTTGAGTTAGAAAATGAGTCTTCTTTTAGTTAGGATTAGTGGGATATTGACTCAAGATGCTACTCTATGTGAACACCCTATTCTCTCATGTTTTAATTCTTTTTATTTATAAATCCATTTTATTATTTTCATGCACACATGTGCATCTTCCTAATTTTTAAATATTAATCCCTCTTTTCTTAGAGTTTAATTATATCTCAATTCCTTAAATTGTTTAATATTTTATTTAGTCCCTCATTTAAACTTAGACTTAGAGATAGGTTTAGATTTAGGATTAGACTCTTCTTAGATTTATTAGCTTATAAATACATTTTTAATTAATTCTCTTTTTCTAACAAGGTCTAACCATCTCATTAAGTTTTCTAGGCCATCTACATTTTTATTGACTCACTATTTAAGTATGTGATGTGCCCTTTAAGACACACCTCTGAGCTCCAAGCGTGCCACTCACCTTTGAATATTTTTTGAATTTATCTGACACTTGGAGTCAACGCTCCACTCAGTCGACCTTGTGAGAGACTACAAGCTTCTTAGTCTTCCCTCAGGACATCGTGAACCTCTCAAACTAGGTAATTGTTAACCTATAGTTCATGTCACGAAGAGAGTGCTAGTAGGCTGTGACAGGGACACTTCCACACATCTCCCTTAAATTTTTGGTTTCTATGCATGACCCCTTTACTCCTTATGTGAGTCGGATTATCACGCATCGCCAAACTTGCATCCACTGACAAGAACAATGTTAATAACCCATATACATAACATCCATAATAAAATCATATAAAAATAACATGTGTGTAAATCAAATACTCAATCTAATTACAAATCCACTCCCTGATTCAATCCAGAGTCCAAGGAAGTTCGTTGATGCCATCAGCATCAACCTATCATGTATCCTGCAAACTCAAGAAAACTCATCAATAATACCCATTGATACATATATACATCTAGAAATGATCATATAATCACAATGACATCATAACATAACTCATAAACAAGGCATAATCATAACACATCATAATCGGATCACTTTCTCGCAAGTTTCCTCAAAGAATAAGTTAGTATAAAATTTTCTCAGTAGAAATGGATGTTACATACACCCCCTCTTGTTTTAAACTTCATCATAAATTTTGTAAAATATCAATAATGGTAGTAATAAAAGTATCTAACACAGATATACATATCTAATCTATCAAACAAATAAGGAAACTGTTGACACATCTCATATGCGTCGTCCGATGTAGCCTAGTGTGGACTATAATTGTCCCACTGGACCTTGACCTGATCGACTATTCAACACCATAGTTGTCGAGTGCGATGGTCCAACATGTGGATTGGATCTTCCATGAGAGCACCCTCATTCGATACCTAGAAGGAAATCATTTCAATAACATGTGACAAATCACTAATATAATGTCGTTAAACAAATACATGAAATACATTTGCATATGCCTCAAAGAATTAGGAAAGGCTAGTCAGTAAGCCGCAGGCCCTTTCTTTTCCAAAACTTCGAAAGGTCCCATAAACCTAGGGTTGTGCCTGTTTCGTCACTTGGGTGAGAAAAACAATGAAACGTGCATGCCTAGTTGGGCCTGCTAGATAAGACAGAGGTTAGTGCATGGATTAAACAAGGCAAGCACATGCAATAAACAAGTAAACAAACTAAAACAACTAAGGAAATAAAACTAGAATGCATAAGAAGATTTTAGAACCATAAACAATCAACTAATGACAAAGATTATGCCACCAATGGATAACTAAATTAGTTGGAAAAAAACCGTAGAGAAAAATGAGGACTTATGAGTCCCCTCTTCCTCCTTGGGAGGGATCTTATTACAATGGAATAAAAATGACAAATGATGAAGAAAATCCGTGCCTACTCCCTTAAGAGGTGAGTGGAATGGCCTATTGCAATGATGCTAGAATGCTACTAGGAGAAAAGAGGATTCTCAAGGGAAGATTGAGGAAGCATAACAATACTATGAAGATCCTGGTTTCTTAGTGCACCCATGGCCTCCATTTATATCATTTCTTCAAGGAAAGATTCAATTGGTTCTTAGTGTGAACAAGGGGCCCTTTAGGGCACAATTTGGTCCTTGACCAACCCCCCATTCGGATTTAGCTCAGATATGAAGGTAAAATCAAGTTCCATAAGTGGTTGAGGGGCCGACAAGAACCATAAATGCGTCATTCACAGGAGTGCGCGAATTTTCTCATACACAGTCGCACATATGGTGCATTGTGTGATTTACGATATTTGTTGGCCCGCACACTGTGCGCACTTCCTTTAGTGAGTTTGCGCATGTCAATTTTTTCCCAATTGTATAGTTTTTTCCTTTTGAAATTCATTTTGGTGCTACAGGCGAACCTGACAATTCCTCAGGAAATACATCGGAAAAATATGATACTACAATAAGGTTTCTAACCCTTATGTGTCTCCCTTTCCATTTAGCGCTAAGATGGCATATAACTTACTCCCCTTGCACACGATTTTCTATAATTGGAGGGAAGAAATAAACCTCAAATACACTCCCTGGTTTCTTCCTAAAATCACTCTAGCCTGTCCCAAATCATCTATTAAACTTAACTGTTTCATCTTGCAGTTAAGTATTGCATCATGAGATTCCAACTAGTCCATGCCAATCACTATGTCATACGATCCTTATATCGTGACATAGAGGTTTTCCTTCGTTACAAAATCACCCAAGTTAATGCTACAATCCATAACCTTTCCTCCAACTTTTTGTTTGGATCTCGATGCCATTTCTACATATCTGAACTCATCCTGCTCGAATACCTTTACCTTAATTCTCTTAAGAGATGCATTATAAATAAATCTATATGTATCTCCTGGATCTATCAAAATACTAAATTTTTTATTAGTGATCATACCTGATGTCTCGAGCAAAATGGAATGGTGCTCGTCCTTGTAAGTATTCACCGCTTCATGTATCCTGTGGGCCTTTCCCAAATATCCAACTATAGTGGGTCCTGATGATCTGGCCGCTCTGCCTTTCTCAATTGAACAATCTCGCTGGTAATGTGGCTCTCCAAATTTCCAGCATCCATTCTTCGGTCTAGTGCTCCTGGTCCCTGAAGTAGAAGTTGTTGGCCTAGCTATCTGTCATCCTGGTCTATTCTGTTGAACAAGATTAAACTGCTACTGTTGCTATGGATGACGCTACTGCTCCTGCTATGGTGATTTGTAGGGAGTCCTCTTATAAGGATTATTTTGTCTTGTTGTTGAGAACATAGGTCCTATGGGTGTATCACGGTGCCCAAAAGACCTTCTAGTTGGTGTCTGATGTTGTTGTTCTCCCAGTGTCGCATGTCCAGTTTGTCTAGAAGAAATCCTCCCCTTACCCCCAATTTTCAACTCTTCCTCAGTAATGAGGGCCTTCTTAACTGCATCGTGGAATGTCTGAGGCATCAATATCCTCACCTTCGCACCAATGTTGAAGTTAAGGCCAAACACAAACTTTTTCACCTTTAAATTATCCTTGTTCATATCTGGAGCATACCTAGGTAGCTCCATGAACCTAGCCTCATACCCTGGTACCATATGAATACCCTTTTGTAAGGAGTTGAACTCATTAAGATGGAACTCAATGAACTCATCCAACAAGTACCTCTCTCAGAAACGTTCCTCGAAAAATTCCCATGACAGTCTTCAACGACCATGTTTATTTGAGGTAGGAGTGTCTTCCACCAAAGTAGAGCACTCCCTTTTAGTTGAAATACCACCATGTAGACCTTCATGTTGGAGGTGTAATTGCGAAGTGTGAAGCACATCTCCATGTTCTCCAACCACGACTCGGTGACTAAGTCATCTGTGGCACCCCAAAACTTGGGAAACTTTTCTTTCTCAAGTTCTCTTTGTATACTAATACCACCTACTGGAGTGCGTTGTGAACCCTCATTGTGCAGATACGCTCTACCCTCATCTCGATCTAGGTAGTTGATTAAAGCCTCTTATATCCTCTAGAAGGATCTCATCATACCTACCACATCTCCCACAACAACCTACTCTTGCTCAATAGTTTTCTTCTCCCCAAGTCGAGCCAATCCCTCCTGCATGGATTTTCCCAGAGGAAGCAC
Source organism: Picea engelmannii (assembly GCA_009831015.1). Classification (NCBI taxonomy): domain Eukaryota; kingdom Viridiplantae; phylum Streptophyta; class Pinopsida; order Pinales; family Pinaceae; genus Picea; species Picea engelmannii. The sequence goes on from ML788377.1 coordinate 1,499,809, forward strand.
ACTTCTTCCCCCCACACCACGTCATCTACTCATCTTGTGTCCTATGACCATGATACCTGTCATGAACAAATAAAATTGCATCAACTATACATCATTAATCATTTTGAATAACACAGTGAAAGACGTAATGGGTCCTTTGTCGCAGAGTTGAACCTGCTCTGATACCATAATTACCTAATTAACTAATTACCATAAGTCACAAGTTTTATATATAAGTACCTAATTACCTTGCAATTACTTTTAATTATGTTGAATTAATTTCTGAAAGATTGCAGATCTAAATGTGAAGTTTATTTTCCTTTGCAGTAGCTCACTTGTTTGTTACAGATAATTAATTGAGGATGATGTTACATGTGGTATCAGAGCATCTAAGATGCAACAATACCAATCAAGCGAGAAAGAGATAGTCCATTCAAATGTATTCCTCAAATTGAGACAATATTGACTCTGGTATCATCGTGTGTTGATTTACAGGCTAACCAATTTCGAAGGAATCTGACTTCCATAGAGGAAAATAATTGACGACAAAAGTAGTTAACCAAAGTTTAAGAAGAAAAACAATTATACATGAAACAACGTTACCACCATGTAAGGGATGACAGGTGCACACAGACATAATAATCTCAAGGAGTGATTCTCACCTTTGTTTGATGACAACGTTTACATGAATATTTAGCGATTAAGGTTTCAAACTCAATATAATGTCCATATAGGTGACATAATTAATTCTCAATGAAATTTGCATTTACATCTTCCACAAGTTGGAATAAGGTAACCAAAGTTTAACGCTCTTAGGTTGTATCTAAGTGAACCCTTCAAAATCAATCGAGCATGTGTTAGAAGTTGCCTAACTAAATTTATAAGAGAATCAGGAAGAAACATTATAGGCGGTTAATACCATATGGTTGATAACCCAAGCACGAATGTTGATGATGGTGAGAAGGACTCAAGAGTCATTGTGCATCAAACCACGAACAAGCACCAGAATGTGTTTCATGCCTCCATGTCTCCGAGGAAAAGTAGTTGAGGGCACCCACATTTCATCGACTTGTGAGTTAGGCTCAGATGTATGTGGAGTATACTTAACCATTGTCTCTTCACTCATAAAAATAAAGTTCCTTGAATCTAAACACAAATTACCAAAAAGAGATGTATAAGGTTTGTAGACCTATCTCAAATTTCACAAACTCAATTCGATATTGTAAAGGAATAGACTCAGGTTGTGTTTCTACTATCAACTAACTAAAAATTCACCTCTGGTTCGATGGGTTGAAAAAGAGAACATCGTTAAGAGAGAGACTACGCAAATTCTTTCAGTCTTCCTATAGAGGGGTGGAATCAAGGGATGTAATCTTTGACATCAATATTCACCTAGTGCAAATTCTAGGAAATTTTCCAAACCTCGATTTAATTTAACAATTTTTTAACGTTGGATATACGATATTAAATCCTAAAATTCATCATCAACAATTTAAGAAATGGTGCATTTTGAAAACAAGGTAAGTAACACAAGCTTCCAATTCATTCGAAATTCACTGACACAACGGTGGAAAGTTTCCATATTAACTCATCTCTTGACCATAATTCTCCAATCATGTACCAACAAACCATTAGGCGTTATGGTTAAAGGTAGTCTCTCAACCCTAACTTATTCTAACCAGAAGCTAGTTCTTGAATGAGCAATGATTCATGTCAGGATTCTATTCTACTTCAAAATTGGTTTGGCAGTACAAATATCGACAAACGGAAAGTAATCACAGGTTAATCCTCATTTTTTTTTGTAGTACATCTATAGGAGGCAACGCAGTGACAAAGAAAACCATGCAATAGGAGAAGCCCGGTCAAAAAATAGCATCATAGAAGAAGGTAAGCGCCCGAAAGAAGGATGCATAGACAAGAAAGAATGATAATGCCCCAACACGTGAAGAAAAAGGAAGGGGGGACACAACAACACAGGCAACCTGGTCGGCAACTACTCCACAAGAGACAAGGCCACCCAAACAACCAATTATACATACAGGTGGGTCACGCAAGAAGGCCAAGGCCGATAAATAAATCCAGGAATATACAATCACCAAGGATGATGTCGATCGTGTTGCAGAGAGAGTACATGATCACGCAGTGGAGGATTTTGAAGAGGCCAAAAACCAAACAGGAAGGATACATAACTAGCTGGTCGATATTAAGTAGGTATTAGAACATATACAATCAGTGAAAATGCAATAAAGGGGAACAAAAATGATCCCCCGAGCAAACGGTAGAAGATCTTACAGGGTAATTTGTGGAAGCTAGAGCAAAAGGGAAAGAATTAGAAGGAAAATTTCACAGCTTAATAGAGGTTGTTTAGGTATTTCCACCACCTGAGTGGCTCGGGACGAGCCACATATCAGTGTTGGGGGGTTGTTAGGCGCATGAATATTTTAAGAAAAGACCTATTTTTGGAAAGGAAGATCTAATTTTGGAGCATGTGTGACAGTTGAGAAGAGAAAAACATGAAGAAAAAGAAGAAAAAACAACATGCAGGAGGAGAAACAACATGGAAAGCAGGCAAGAAAGCCTAAGAATGATAGGGTTAGGGTTTTTGTTAAGGATTGTAAGGGCTATAAGCCAATAAAATTGTATAAATAAAGACTTAGGAGGTCTAGAGTCGAGAGTGGTGATCGTTTTTGTTTTATGAGGAGATGTTAGATAAGGAAATAATATAGTCATATCACTTTATGAGACTTTCAATTGTAATAAGGTTTTACAAGAGTCGAATAAAGTGAGTCCTTGAGGGTTAGGTCATAGGCTGAGGATCTTGGTGTGATCTAGTCTTCCTCATAAAGAATTATTTCCTTGATCTTGATTGTATTACTGATATGTAATGCACACAGTGCAAGATTTTGCAGCAGGATAAATAAAAGAGCAGAAAAACTAGATCTTTGTGGATGTAGCCCCAGGAGGGGGTGAACCACAGTAAAAATTGTGGTTTGTGTGATGCTTATTGATTATTTAGTTTTTGTTAATGATTATATTTGGAATGAATTATTAAAGTAGATGTATCAGCATGCATGCATAAGGCTGGAGATGAATGAATCCTAGAAATACTTAAATCAATAACCAAGTTAATGCATAAATAAGGAAGAACCCAATCCCATATCCCCACTCTATATAATACTGCAAACACCTAGGTATTGCGGTCACCCATAAAGATATCTTGGGTGAGACTGCGATGTGCACCCTATGCGCAACGTTTCCTTCTGGTTTACCAGGAGGGTCGATAGTTTTAGATGATTTATTTGGAAACCTATTAAGATATGAACCTGGGTCAACCCTAGAATAACTAAGAAGAGAAAGAACAAACAAAAAATGTTGGTGATATGACACAACAGAAAATGAAAGAACTTAAATTGTATACTTTTGTTTCATCTTTAAGTTCCATTGGATCCAATGAAAACTGCCTTCTCCATCTCAAGTATCAAAATGACATGTAAAATGACTCACATATGCCAATGGATTCTCTTAAATTCCATTGATCAAAACAAGAAAATAACTTCAACATTGAAATCCTTGCAAAACTATGAGAATTTTGACTATAAAGTCGACCAATTTCAAAACTAGATCAATTTCACGCTCTTTGGCATGCAAAAAAAGCATTAAATACTCATTAATGACAAATTGAGAAAAACATTTTACAAATGAAATAAAATCTCAAAAAATACATCATATTCATTATCTTTGTGAAAAATTGTGTAGAATTGATATAAAATACTTGAAATTTCATCAAGGTACCATTTGCCACGTTTTATGGTGCAACACAAACTAAGCTTGTACTTTGTACATACTTCAATGCATATGTACATTCTCATAAATCATGCCCTGTCTAAAAAATCATGCAGTACTTGCCTTAGGATCCATGATGTCTCAAACTTTCTACACATAGGAATCCATTCCCATTAAATAGGCCATGGTCCTAACCCCCATCCAAATTAGCTTCAACTTATTACTAAATTAGGAGGGAATCTTGCTAGATGTAGGGGCGTTGGCTTAGTGGTTAAAACAATCCTCTAATATAGTGGAGGTCGGGGTTTGATTCCCCTTCCATCTTACACATGCGTTGTTTGTTGGTTTAATATATAGTTTTATATACTATATATAGTATATATATGGTTATAAAACATATCCGTTGGCATATAGTTTGTTACATGGCATATTGTATACAATATATAATATATATTATATACCCGTCGAAATTTTTATTATGGTTTGAAACCGTTGCATGTTAATATCCCCATGTAAACTATGTTGTGGTTATATGATAGTTCAATGAACCAGGGGCTAAGGGTCAAGGGTTTAGGCCATCGACCCTTTAACTGTCGAAATGAATTTTAATGTAACTTTAAATAAAATATATGTTACTCATATATTAAGTTGTATTATGTGGCTTGTTGGTTGTTGAGGGTTTGTTAAGGCTTGGAGGATTATGTAGGTCATAGTTTCGATGGCACTCGACTCCATACTTTTACACAACATTAACCAATATTGGCCAATCAGGGGCTGCCACATGGAAACCTCATATTGGCTATCCAATGTCATGTGTCAATGAACCATTGGTCCACTTGTCAACCTGTAACTCAACAACTAGATACCAACACATCTACCCAATCACTACATGGCACCTTGGGGTGTGGCCATGCCACCTATATGGTCATGGCACATGTCATTGTATGGACATGACACATGTCCTTTTACCCTTTTGACTTTTGACTTTGATTCAAACTTTGACTTCTGTTAAATTTTTCATACAAACTCTGTTTTACTTTCCACTTGCACCATTGGAATGTTGATGACGTGCTCTATGCAATGATGCCATTTTCGGGAAAAAATGAGACGATCGAATTTTCATAATTTATGGATTCCCTGGGACCTATGTGAGCATTTGAGATCCTCCTAGAACTCTATGAGTGTTCCTTAGATCCTCCTGGATCACCCTCCATGATGACTGGAAGAGTAATAAGTCGATGGAGTATTTGTGACTTATATTACTGGTATAGATCCTAGGCATTCTATAACCCAACTTTAATATGATGACTCGAACATGTTCCATGTTCAAGGGGGACTTGATGGACACTGCCATTTCAAGCATATATGAATATTAGAAAAAAACCTTATTTTTTTTTGTTTTTTAGTATCTCCTTCATGGTTTAATGAGCACGAAAGAGAGATAAAAGCATTATCAAAAGTTTAATGAGCTCAAAGAATAGTTAAAATTATACTTAGGAGGTTTCTTTTTTGTCTCTTTTTATGAGTCCAAAAAGGAGGTGTCCTTTAAATGGTTTAGTGATCATGAAAAAGAGTTAAAAGTGAGTTCATACGATGCCTTTGGATGGTTTAATGAGCACAAAAAAGGGGTAAAAGTTAGCTCGTATGGAGAGAACAAGTGGCTTAACAATATACTTCTATGTTCCAAGCACATGGAATTGACCTAAGAAACATGAATGCAAATGGTTACTAGCTAGTGAAGTCCACCCTTAGTAGTGGTTCTCTTCATGGCTAGGTGGATGCAAAAGGGAGGCCAAATAATGTAAGAGGTGGATGGTCAAGGGGTACTGCAATAGTGATAAGGAGGATTTGGGCAAACAAAATTACAACGATTGGATACATGACACGAGAAACAAATGCATCGACGACTGTAAAGATACACAAAAATTTTGGAAACCCCCTCACTTGTAGACTACAACCTGTTTTTCCTAGGTCCTTTTCCCGATCTCTGTAGTCTGTACAATCTAGAAGATCTGTGGCTTGCTAGGTGCAACCTCAATGCACACCTGCCGGAACGGGTACCGAACTTGAAGAATCTGCGCAGTCTTGACGTTGGAAGGAACAGATTGACGAAGGGATGTTAAGCAGTCGGAAATTACTGCATTCAATATTGAGCTGACTTGTCCACTATTATGGTGGGAATTGGGTCGATAGAAATCCATGAATACAACCCAAAAGGCTTCACCATTTCAGCAGATAATATAAATGATAATTGGAAAATAAAAAACAATCGCACATGTTCACCTTATGGAATTGTGTGAGGATTCCAGCGTTGGGAAGACATCTGCCAAGGTTTGATGAGCGTTACACTGTTCGAACACTAATTTCAAATTCAGGGTATTGATTTCCTTTTCTTGATTTCACTTCATTTGGGAGATGAGATTGAAATCAAAAACGCCTCCCAGGTAGCGTAGCATAGTTAATTGAAACGTGAATAATGCTTCAAGCTCATAAAAAACAAAATGAACCATACCACGCTTCACATCTCAGATAGTTCACTATTAACTTAATCACAATCAAATAATTTTTTTTTAATCATTTAAATTTGGCAATCAACTTGTAGACACATTATTTTTTAATATGATTAAATAAATATAAAAAAATATACACAAAAAAATAATCCATATTTAATTCTATCCATAAAAACTTATTAAAAAAAAAATCCTATTAATATATCAATTTCCAACATATATACACCTCTAAGCTCAATTAAAAAAAAATAAAAATCAGTTAAAATGAAGAAAAACTATTCTCTTATATTCCAAAAAGTTTACAAATTCTATTTTTCTTTGGACTCTATTCCTTTACGCCGGTAAAGTTGGAATTTAATATATATTTTTTCTTTAGAGTCTATGTTTTTCCGCGAGGTAAAGTTTCGCTTTTATATATTCATTTCGACAAAAATTATGATGTGTATTTTTTCGATAAGTTAAAACTTTAAATACAAAGTTTTATAATCAAGTTTTTATATAATAAATAGAATTATAATTTTTATAAATTTCAAAACAACTTGAAACTTGAAAATAT
>ML788377.1:1506686-1542485 GCA_009831015.1 Picea engelmannii
ATTCATTTCGACAAAAATTATGATGTGTATTTTTTCGATAAGTTAAAACTTTAAATACAAAGTTTTATAATCAAGTTTTTATATAATAAATAGAATTATAATTTTTATAAATTTCAAAACAACTTGAAACTTGAAAATATATTCTTAAATTTATTTATCTTTTAATTAATTTATTTAAAATTGGTTTAATTTATTTGATATGATAATGATTAAGTCCCATGAAATGAAATAAAATGAAATGAAATATATATATATATATATATATATATATATATATATATATATATATATATATATATATATATATATAAATTATTTTAAAATAATAATAATATATTTTTTAAATTTAATAATAATAATTATTTATCAATTTAATTATTTAATAATGAGATTTTTTCACTTCCAAACTCATAATTATAATATTTACAATAAGATTAGGGCTTTCTATATGTTTTTCAAGATTTATCATTATAATAATAATATTTACAATAAGATTAGGGCTTTCTATATGTTTTTCAAGATTTCTCATTATAATAATAATAATTACAATAGGATTAGGGCTCTGGATATGTTTTTCAAGATTTATTTTATAATAATAAGAAAATAAAAAATAAAAAATTCAATTCAATTTAAATAATAATTACATTTTCAATTTAAATAATAATTGCATTTTCAATTTAAATAATAATTGTAGTAAAATAATAATAATAAAAATATAATTTAAATTCAATTTAAAATAATTGCAATTTTTTTATATTTAAATTTTTAATAATATTTAGTAATGGAATAATAAGAGTAAATATGAGTAACACATAGGAATAATTGAATAATAGAAATGATTCATAGGAATAAAAGAATAATAGGAGTAAATCATAATATTATAATATTAAATTATTATTATTATTATTATTATTATAAATTATTAAATGATTTTCTATCAATGTCGTTAGAACAAGTATGATTTTAAATTTTCTTCTACTTAATACATCACATCAGTTTAAAGTTCCTATCTTTCTAACAAAGGAAACACTTCATTAATTTTTTTTTTAAATCTTGGACATAACTTTCTTTTCGAAATGTGTCGAACACAAGCAGGGATTGTCATCTTATAAACATAACTTGACATTGCAATTGGACGAATAGAACCTAACTTTGCACCGAGACATAGGAATGTTGCAATGTGACGAATATAGTAATGTCACAATGTGATGAACATAGTAACGTCACAATATGACAAACAATAAAACATCTCAACGTGATGACCATGGCCATGTCGTCACAATGTGCAGAGTATTTCCCTTGTTGTTGCAATGCGACAATCATATCCTTGTTACATCACAATGCGACAAAAAACGTAATGTCACAATCTGATGAATATAACGATGTCCTCACAATGTGACAAGCATATCCTTGTTTTTGCAATGTGACCAACATAACTGCATCACAATCTAATGAACATTGTAACATCACAATATGACGAACATAGCCCTGTCCTCGTAATGTGACAAGCATATCCCTGTCCTCGTAATGTGTCAAACATATCCTCATGTTGTGATGCAGTTCGAGATCTCAACCCCCGACCTCCTGCTCACAGGATCGATAAAAAATCCTCCAGCCGAGCCGAAGCGACTCTTTTCATCCCCTCGGGAATCATTGTTAACATTCACGATCCACAGGTCCTGCACTTTCTCCCTATTTCGCCCTCTGCACTGAGTCGTGACCAAATTCCCCACAGGAAATGAATTATTGGGTTTCGCGATTTCCTAATGCCCGAGGTCGAGAGTCTCTGCTCGCTTGAACTCCTGACTACCGATTCTTCGATACGCCCTTTTCTCCATGTGCTGGCCCTCTTGGCTCAACTCCCACCATATGACCACTGCCTCCGCGACCGTGGCCTTACCTCCTTTCGCGGCTTCTCCTATCGGGGTTTCGGTTTTTGCAATGTCAAAACGTGCACGTCCTTAGGATTCACAATCTTCCGATCCCCGATATGCTCCTAGCACATTAACCCTCCAGGCTAAGTTCCTGTCCACATGACCTTCTCCTATACGACCGCAGTCATATGATTCTGTCGGGGTTTCGGGGTTTTCAATGTCAAAATGCAATCGTCCCCAAAACTTGCGATTCCCCGAATCCTGACGCGCCTTTTCCACGATATCCCTCCTGGCTATAGGCCTTGGATCATATGACCGTTAACCCGTGACCACGGTCTTATCCCCATCGGGGCTACGGGGTTTCAAATGCTGCAAGACACTTACCCGTGGGATTCTCGATCATCCAAATCCTGACTCTCCATAGCACTGACAGCTGGCCCCTCACGACGACACCTTTCCTCTGCCCTGATGTGATGACAGTTGTCCCCCACTGATCGGGGTATCGCGTTTAGCGATTCCAAAGTGCACAAACAACTTGTCCACGGGATCACCGATATCCCGATGAACTAAACTCCGATGGACGCTTCCTGGTCGGGAATTTTCCGATGACGCTGATGGCTGCCACGCGTCCTTCCAGACGGACGGTCCAGATCCTCGTCGGGATTTCGAGACTTGTGATGTCTCAGCTCTCACGACCTCGAGAATCCCAATTTCCCGAGTGTCGATATCCCGATGGCTCCAACTCTTGTTGGGATTTCTCCTCCTGCTCACGAGGACTTAACTCCCTCGCGACTTCAGCAGATCCGACGACTGTTGGCAATGCTGCACCAGATACAACGACTTAGATCTGTTCTCCTTCTCTGCGCGCCTTCACCCGATCCAACGACTGAAGGGATTTCTGCTCCAGATCTGATGGCTCAGATCATTTATCCTCGTGCACTTGCTCCAGAGGCTAAACTCCGAGCATCTTCTCCTGATCCTACGACTTACGAGATTTCTGAGTGAGATCCGACGGCTGTCGCTCTCCTCCTTCTATAATCTCCAACTAGACGTAGAATCAACGGTCCAGATTTCTTTCCTCCTCCAGCTGATCTGTCGACTGTCGTTCCTCCTCCTGAGCTTACACACTTCCTTCCCAACCTTGGGAGAAATTCACATTATCAAAGGCCTCGCCCTTTGCTTCGTCTCCGCGAACTCCATGACTGTGAGTCCCGCTGTGCGTATGAGAACGCTGGCCCTCCTGTGCTTTATCGTTGAATCCTTGGAGGATCCTTCAACTTCTGCACTCCTTACGGATTCTCTTCACGCACACGTTGGTGCTATCTCTTCTGAGCTTCCGCAAACACTGAGACCCCTAAGGGATTTTGTCCTTCTTCTCCCACAGATGGAGAATGTTTAGATGCCTCTTGGCTCCTTTTGCTCCAACAACCTCTTTGCTGAGTCTCTTTGGGTGTTCAACAACCCAGTGAAGATCCTTCAGTGGATTCTTCCCTCACTTCCATAACTCAAAGAGTTCTCTTCTCCTGTGCCTGTCTGCGCACTAACTCAATGCCCACCTGGCAGAGTTTTTTTCTTCCACAGAATGTTCAGTTGTTCTGTCTTCTTTCGTGCAATCCTTTCACTTGCTCGATTCCCTCCTGGCAGAGCTCTATAGACCCCTCAATGATTATGTTTCTTCTGAACTCACAACAGAGTTCCTTCCTCAAATGCACTGCAGCGCATACGCTCAATGCCCACTTGGCAGAGCTCTACAGAAATCCTCAGAGATTCTGTCTTCTCCTTCAAGTGCACCTTGTGCCTGTGATCAATGCCCACTTGGCAGGCTCTACAGAATTCACAGCAGAATTATGTCTGCAACTGTGTCTCTCATACACAGCCCTGCCTCCAAGGTATTCAACAACCTCAAAGGTCTTCCTCCTGAGTTATTGACTCCAGTTCCTATGCCGCAACACGTCTTTGTCTGACTCCACAATGTTCAGAAATGCATCCTCTATGCACGGCTCTTAGAACCCGCAGCGTTCTGTCACACCCTCCTGGCATGAAGCCTCAAAGACCTTCAACCCTGGAAATCAAACAAATTCCCTGCAAATGCACTAACACACATACATTCACAACATATGAAAGAACACACACAGACATCCATATAACACAGAATGATATGCAGGAAAAACTGTTTCTGTATATATTAAAATGGCAAATGCCTGTAATTACAATGGTGTTCCTGAGCTCTCTCTGGCTCTTCTCTTCTCTCATTTAACTCCTCATCTATCTAACCCCCACAATGAGATCTGAAAATCTCTTTTACCTGAGGGGGCTCTTAGAGCGCTTCCCTCCAGATCTACCTACCCTATTCAATTGCATTGAATGGGCTGTCTAGTCCAGAATCGGATCTAGATCTCAACCATTACACACATTAAAGGCCGATCTACCTAACACCTGCACAAAGGCATGGCTTCTATGGCTCACCAGCCTAAGCATTTAATTACATTGAATTTCAAATTTCAAATGATGTTGCGCCTCTCTTAAACTTTGAATGCACGCTCTCGACGTGGTTGGCTGGCTGGCTAGTTGACGTGGAGAGATGCTCCTGCATCATGTTGCAATGTCATGCAAATATACTAACGTCACATTATGACAAATATTTCCAAACATCACATGTGATGAACATAGACCATTGTCGCAATGTGATGTACATACATTTTCTTAATATGTCCAACAAAAACCAACATTTTCATGTGATGAACATAAATCTATGTTGCAATTTGATGGACACAACTGGACATTTCACTGTGATGAAGACAATAATGTTTCAATGTGTCTAATATACTAATTTTGCAATGTGATAAACATAGTAATGTCATAATATGAAAAATAATGCAACGTCACAATCTGACAAATAGTGCAACAACTCAACGTTATGACCATGGCCATGTCGTGACAATGTGACGAGCATTTCCCAACTTCATAATGTTACAAACATAGTTACATCACAATGCGACAAATAATGTAATGTCACAATGTGATGAAGATAAAAATGTCATCACAATGTGATGAGCATATCCTTGTTGTTGCAATGTGATGAACATAGTTACATCACAATCCGACGAACAGTCTACTATCACAATTTGATGAACATAGCCCTTTCATCGCAGTGTGACAAGCATATCCCTATCCTCGCAATCTTTCAAACATATCCCCACATTGCAATGTCATGCAAATATACTAACTTCACAATGTTACAAACATTTTCAAATGTCACATGTGATGAACATAGCCTATTGTAACAATGTGATGTACATACATTTTCATAATATTTAGAACACAAACCAACCTTTTCATGCCATGAACATAACTCTATGTTGCAATTTAACAAACAAAACTAGATGTTGCAGTGTGATGAAGATAGTAATGCTGCTATGTGACAAATATAGTGATGATGCAATGTGATGAACATAGTAATGTCACAATGTGAAAAAAAGTGCAACGTCACAATGTAACAAACATAGCCATGTCGTCACAATGTGGCAAGCATATCCCTGCATCACAATGTCACGAACATAGTAACATCACAATCCGATGAATAGTGTAATGTCACATTCCGAAAAATATAACCCTTTTTTCGCAATTTGATGAGTTTATCCTTGTCCTCGCAATGTGTCAAACATATCCTCACTTTGCAATGTGAAGAAAATATACTAACATCACATTGTGACAACAATTTTGAAATGTCACATGTGACAAACACAACCAATTCTCTAATGTGATGTACACACATTTTTGTAATATGTTGAACAAAAACCGACCTTGTCGCGTGATGAACATAACTCAATGTTGAAATTTGACAAACAAAACTAGATATTGCAATGGGATGAATATAGTAATATTACAATGTGACAAATATACAGTAATGTCGCAATGTGATGAACATAGTAACGTTGCAATCTAACAAACAGTGCAGTGTTGCAATTTTACGAACATAGCCATGTCATCACCATGTGATGAGCATATCCCCATCGTCCCAATGTGATGAGCATATCCATGTCATCACCATGTGGTGGGCATATCCTTGCTGTCGCAATGTGACAAAGATAACCATGTCATCACAATGTGACAAGCATATCCCTGTCGTCAGAACATGAAGAACATAATAACATCACTATCCAACAAACAATGTAATGTGATGTAGACCCCTTATCCCTCCTAAGGGTTGCACGAACTCCCGGTCAGGATCTCTGAATTTCGGAGCCAGAGGGGCTCTCCTGGTTCCAAATTGGAACCTCTAACACTTAGTCCACAGATTCTTGTTTCTATTTTACCCGTGCAAGCTGGTTTTAGGCACACCCCCACTCCTCATGACTGCAGGCACAACCACCAGCTTAGCCTGAAAGGTGCATCACGTTTTGCGTCCTCGGGGTTTTCCAATGTAACGAGTCCCTGGTTGCTCTGGTCCCGAAACCTTGATAAGGGCTAGCGGAGGCTAGCTCCCCCCTTTCCCCGAATCATGTGATCGCAGGCATGTGACCACCAACTTTTCCACAGAGTGCTTCAGGCTTCTCCAAGTTACGAGAGATGAAACTATGAAGACCAAGACATACGGTCCAGATCTCCCTTCAATCAACAGAGATGATCAATTCGAAGTTTCATGTTTCGCGACTTCGCCCCTCACGAGGTCTTTTCGTTCCTCCAAGTCACGAAAGATGAAACACTTCCCTGTTGTGTATCGACGGCTCTAATTCTCCAAGATCTGATGGCTTGAATCCTTTCAGCATTTCATAGGTCAAGAGTCCCGACTCTTACCTTTTGTATCCCCGGTCGTCGAAATCCGAAATACCCCCATGCCATGGATCAACGATTCTAAACCTTCGAAGATATGACAGCCTGGATCCTTTTGGGGTTTTGCGAGTCAAGAGTCCCTGCTCTCACTCCTTGTACTCCTGATAGACAAAACCTGATACACCTCCACGTTGCAGATCAATTGATGCCAACCTACAAAGATCCGACAGTCTGGATCCTTTCGGGGTTTTGTGGGCCAAGAGTCTCGTCTCTTTCCCTTTGCATTCTCGATAGCTAAAAAATAGAAATGGGATCAATGACCCAAATCTATTGGGGTCCGAAGGCTATTATCCCCCTTGAGGGTCGAGCATTGAAAGGTATCCCCACTAACCTACTCGCAACTCCTCTCGATCCAACGACTCATGGGATTTCGCATCCCTCCTCGAAATCTCTCCACCATCCATTCAGGTCCTCATGGGTCTTTCCTCCTGGGCATACGCAATGTTGAAATTTGCGTCCCTGTCTCACCTCAGATGACCACTGACCCTTCACCACAATCTGATGGTCAAAAGTGCTTCCCCTCTTGATTTTTTTAATATTTTAGACTTAGAAGAATTTTCTAAGTCCTCGAAGGTTCTGGCCTTCGTTTCTCCTGGGAAATGGATTTGTGTATCTTAACAACACTTTCTTAGAGTGCTATTCCTCATGAGATTCGTCTGGTATAGACTTCGATTTCCCGCGCACTCCTTGCATCTAAGGGATCTCGATAACTCAGATCCAAGGGATTTCTCACAGATAAACCCCCCCCGCAATCCCCTTGCGTTCCCTTCTGGCTCGATGCACACCTTGCAGATATTTAAATGAAGAGAAACAATTGAAACTGAAAAACTAACATTCACAGTTTCCTACTCTCCCACAGATATTCATTCGCTTGCTCATAAGAACAAAAATATCAGGAAATTGCAAACACCAATCATACAACGTGTATTTGGTTCAATTTTCCTTCTGTTATATTCACAAGTGCCGAAATGGCTACAAAATACATTCAAATTACAGTAACTCAAAAACTAAGAACTCTTGCTAACTCGCAGTTCTCTCTTACAACTAATTTCTCTCTGAATTGCAGCTAACCCCATCTGGGCGTACAAAATTCTACTTAACTCAAAAATATTTCTAGGGTTTCCCCTGGCTACTTGCCTACTCTAAAATTCATCATATGCTATATTAGTCCAGTCACACTCCAGAGCCATAGTGGAAACTCCTGCTCCACTTGCAATTTTCAAAACATGTCTTAAAGGGTAAAATTCAACACTAGTTCAAGCATGCCTCCAAAGGTAAATTCTGGTGCTGAGGTAAGGCATATTTCAAAATTGGCTGTAGCTTCTAACATTGAAGTTCTGGAAGAACTCCCACGTGCTGAGTGGTCCTTCCTCTGCGTGCTTGGCAACGATGTTTCTGCATCATACTCCCCTTGAAAAAAAATCATGGACTCTTGTCCATGAGCTTCTCTACTGATTTTCCTTGCTTCTAGATAACAACTTTGTTTTCCCAACTGACATCTTTGATTGGGTGTCCCTTCCATTTGATCAGATACTCAAAATAGATTTTCCTTCTGGTCTTCTTGTCAAGCCTATGATCAACAATTTTCTTCATCTGTGGCTTTTCTGCCACAGGCATTTGTTTCTCCCACTAAATGTTTCCTTGATCTTCTGACCCTTTTGTGTCATATTTCCTATAAGGATACAAGTATGAAACATTGAATACGGGTGAAATGCCCACACCATCTGGCAGCTCAATCTCATAGGTGTTTGCATCAAACTTCCTCAAGATCTTACAAGGTTCTATCTTTTTCATCTTCAACTTGTTGTATGTTCCCCTAGGGAACCTGTCCTTCCCGAGATGTGATAAAACCTGATCTCCTACTTAAATTGAAGTTCCATGCGATGTTGATCAGCTCTGTGCGTGTATTTCTAGTTAGAACTCTCCAACTGTCTTTTGATCTAGCTATGGAGTTTCTCCATCTCCGTAGCAAAATCTTTTTCTCCAGTGCTCCTGATCTCACCTTGTTCCAAGTCTCTCAACTCAAATACTCCCCTTGGTTTCATTCCATATAGTATTTGGAATGGGCTCCTTCCAGCGCTCCTATTTGGTGAGTCGTTGTATGGAAATTCTACTTGTGGCAAAATCTGATCCCACTGGTTATGATGTTCAGTAACTAGACTCCTTAATAAATTCCCCAAACTTCTATTTACCACTTCAGTCTACCCATCTATCTGAGTGTGATACGCTAAGATGAAGGACAAATTGTTATAGGATAAATCCGTGAGTGCAGACACAAACCGATCTCCCTAGATCCACCTGGATCTAGAACAAAACAGGATAGAATAATACACTTTCCCTAGATCTAGACTATTGAATGAACTAAGAGGTAAGGATTATGGACATACCTTATGAACGCTTTCCTTAGGTCTCTGTTGTTCCAATATTCACTCCAATGCTCTTGCACCGTTCAGATCACAACAGTACAAACCAATCGAAGTAAAGGCAGATTAATATATTCAATAGCTAGTCTATACATATGATCAAGGAGTTATGTAATAAAGTGACATCATCTTTATGGGAAAGGGACATATTACTGTATTGAATTAATTGAAAGTGAAACTTACAACCTGAGCCTTGATGTTGTAGGTCTCCTTTTGATGGCTCCTAGCTCTGACACACACACTTGCTCATGCATGAAGAAAATCAACCACTGGTGATGACCTTGTTGTTGTCTCTTGCTGTTGTAGCATCAGTCCTCCATACAGTCTTGCACTAGTTCTCTAATCAATCTCTAGCTAGCTTGCTGCTTGTTTGCTTAACCCTTTTCATAAGCAATCTCCTCAATATATAGGAGAAGATAGATTAGTTACTTGGATAGGAAATGATCCCAAGATATCTGGAATGCCAACACCTGAATAACCATTCGAAGCCAACTCATGTTTCTAGAATATTCCCTTCTAGAAGGTTCGATATTTCATCTTTTTCCTCTCTTTGGAGCATGTTCGCACCCTGGCTATTAGTTACAGTGCGAACCATTCACACCCCAGCTTAATGCAGCCTGCGAGAATCAGACATTCTCGCAGGTAGATACATAGGTAGCCTGCGAACATCCCTTAAAAGAATGATTTCTGGAAGCAGACAAATGTAACTTCTTTCAGGAAAGTGTTCTTAGTGAAGAGCTTGATTTTCCATCATCATAACATCATCATGATATCATCACAATGACCAAAATTGTGGATAACAGAATGCTCCCCAAAGTCTAAATGTGGAACTAGTGACAGTCAGTAGACTTTGTAAGCTGCATCTGTGTGTCGAGAACCAAGAGCACATCTAATTGGAAACCTGCAAACATCCAAGCATCAACAGAATATCATGTATACCAATTCCTGAGGTAGGCATTCCCATACTCAAATCATATACTGATGACATCATAAACAAAGGTCATGGCCACCAATCATACACTGTGGATCCATGCAGTCATAATATAGCATAGCCACCCGAATACACTGTGGATCTATGCGACAAATTTTCAATCAAGACGACATAGCCACGAAACTTACACAGTGGATCTATGTGTCACAAATTATACATACTCCATCGCAACCTGGATCATACAGACAATATCCAGGTTCTTCAATCTCATCGCCCTAAGTACGAATCTGACCATGTGATTACATGTGTCGAAGTCGAACATGGTAGAAACCACTTGATTACTGGTCATTGATGTAACCATTAACAAGTGCGAGAGAAATCACCATTGATATCAATGACTCCCAAGGTACTACAGTACAATCCATCGACTGTGAATAAATGAGTTGATGTCAAACAACCGATGGACTCTTTCGATCAAGGGCCAATGATGTAAACCCATTTTCGAAAGCGAAGAAACTCACCATTGAGGCATGCAAGCTCCAAGGTACTGAATAATTTCTAAGCCTCGATTCCGGATAATGTGTTGAGGTCGACGGAACAAGACTTGTCACAGGAGGGCCTTGATGTATCCCCCATCAGTGACATGAAATGAGTAACAGAGTTTGAAAGTGAAACAAAGTATGCGACAATTGGACTTTGGACACAGGGAAGGCCGACACAGAATGAATGGATAACTGCAGATGGCCGACTCAAATATAGGTTTTCAGACGGACTGCTCTTGAACATACGAATGACATGACTAATGATTTGGCAGCATTGACTCAAAGACGACACATTTAAAGACCTTGTTATTAAATCGAATGAGAGACAAATGGATTTCCCAAACTGGCTTCAAATGATGAATAGGGGGTGTCATGTTCAAGAGTGACACTTACTGCCAATCAATACAAAGATGAAACATATCCCTTTCCGAAATTTTCTCCCACCATTTCTGGCAAGTACCTCTTTATTTTTACGCAATCTTGAAGAGGATCACATATGCTTGTTGATATAAGCTCATCCTTCAGACGAGTCCCTCGGAGTATTTTTAACGAACCCTAGGAAGGAGTGGTTCGGTCCCATCATGGGTCTGTCAATGTTTGTTTAATGAGTCCATAGATAGTAAACTTGAAGGTTTTTCAAGATTGTAGAGTTTGGAAAAACACTCAAAAGAGAACTCTCTCAGTTCCTTTTTCGTACAATAGTCCAACGAGACCGAAAAAGGGTTAAAATATCGCTCGAAGGATGCATACTTCAAATATTTTAGCGAGCATGAAAATAGCAAGATCGTTCGACAATCTTTTCATGTTTAGAGAGTCTGAAAAGAGCTTAAAGATAACTCCAGGGGGGTTCCTTTTTCGTGTAACCACAGGGAGCCCGAAAAAGAGATAAAACAACGCTCGATCGTGTTCTTATGTTTTTTTGCAAGTGAAAGAACGAATAAGAAGCGCTCGGGGTTAGATGTCAAAATCATAACAAACAACCAAAATTGCACCACACCAAGTAAAAATTATGTCCATAACCATCCATACTTGCACCTGCCAATCATTTCACTCATTTTTACATTAGTGATTAGGGTTAAATAAAGAATAAACATAAAAACCCACTTTTGATATAGTAAAAAGTAATAAAATGAACAAATAACAAAAATTACCATACCATTTTCACATTTTACCATTTGAGTGCCAAAAAACCCTCATTTACCCTCTATCTTCGGCGTCGAATTCCAGGAGCTACGGGAGACCATTTGACGTGCCGTCAGCTATATTTTGGTAAGTGCCTCATCCCTCATCTTTTCATTGTTCAAAATTATGGTTTTATTGGTTAAAAGTCAAGTTTTAATTCAATTTTTTAAACCCTATGTGCTTGGGATCATTCTCGTAGGTGGCCCATACGGGGCCTGCGAGAATGATTCATTCTCGCAGGTGGGCCATGGGCCACCCGCGAGAAGTTCGCACTGTGTAAAGCAGGCGACCTGCGAACAACGCAAAATCCAAAAATTTGTGTAACGTTTAGCCAATTGCAATAATTTTCCTCATGAATAAGATCACTCACTATGTTTGTGTGTTGTTTTTATGCAGGTTTCTAGCCACCATCATGGTTTTAGAGTGGCGGGAACGAGAGCACGAGGAGGATAATGCTAATGCAGAAAATCATCCTCCAACCATTGCTGCACTAAGAGACTGTGGTCTCTTAAAGTATTTTCGCATCCCAGACATGAGAGCCCAAGTTCGATTGTTGGAATACTTAGTCCGAATGTGGGATCCAGACCAACAAGTTTTCATCGTGGGAGCCCATACATTGACCATCGATATCGAGGATATCTATTTCTTCACTGGATTATCCAGACGTGGATCATATGTCAGTTTGTCTGGCAGCAGAAGAGGTGGGTTGAAAATGAACGAGTATTGTAACCAGTATTGTGTACCTGAGGCAGAGAGACAGAAAGGGAATGTGGCCATTTAGGGAGTTACTGATTTGACTCTCTGTACCATTCTGTTTACCATTGCTCGAATGGAGGGAAATGTTGCTCCACATATGGCTCTACAGAGCTACTTCCAGTACGCCATCGAGTGTACTAAGCCCCAGGTCTTTAACTGGGTTGACGCAGTATTACGCAATCTCAAGAAACAGTTGACTAAGTGCAGGCGTGGAGACCTAAAGCAGTTTGGTTATGGGTCTCTGTTGGTGTCCTTCTTCTTGGAGAGAGTCCCGGTATTCCGTCTATAGGCTGAGTGGGATCTTCCTGGTCCCAGAGATCCGAGGATGTTGCGGTGGTGTCGGCTCATGGCCCGACATGTGGCAGGTCCTATTGTCAAATATGACAATGTTTTCTTCAACTGGTTGCAGACTCAGATGCTGATGGTGGACGACTATGCCTACGACGGGCTGGATTTTAGAGGAGATACAGATCTTGGACTTCGTGAAGATGCACAATGGGGAGACCTCGGTAAGAAGTACACAAACTTTTAAGTTTTTAAATGTTTTTGGATTTTTAACCATATTTAAAAGTTTTTGTTTTTATAGTTTTACCTGAAGACTAACACCAAATACTTGTTGATAACACAGACGTTGGACCATACAGACCTACTGGCAGTTCTCCTATCCAGAGACGAGGAGAGGCTGCAGTAGCAGTTCCATAGTATGCCGAGGACTATCTAACAGTGGAGCAGAACTTAGAGGGTCTGATGGCAGACGTTCCAGATATGACTCTGGAGGAGATTCCACGACGTGATCAACGTCACACTGTGGGAGTCTCTGCCTCTATGGGTCGCTTGCTTCGCAGAGTTGCTAGGACATTAGTGTGCTATCGTGAACATCATTGATGTCATTATGTAGAAGCCATGGGCTTCAATTTTGATATTTTGATCTTCGAACACATTTTGTAAAAACAAACTTTGATCGTTATATATATATACATGGCTTCTACCAGCTTACTTTACATTATGTACATTTTAATGTGTTTGATTTATAAGTGATTTAAATGTCTATCCAATACATAATTAGCTAAAGCATCTGTCAATGTATTAAGACATCTAGGAATGTGTTGATATTCAATATAATCAAAATGTCGTTCCAAGAGGCGAATCCACAAATATACCCTCAATAAAGTAGGACTTCAAATATAATATACATTACTGAGCTGTAATACTACCAGCTGTGAGTCAAGTCACACAACCAAATGACGAATTCTAAGAGAGATAGAATCCACCAATAATTCAACAACGACGCTATACTCTGCGATGTTGTTGGTTGCTCGTCCAAGACATATACCTCGTAGAGATATGAGTTCGTTTGTTGGGGCATAGATTTCCCATGCAGCGGAAGCTAGGTTCCGAGTACTACGGCTAGCATTGTTGGCAAAACCAATGTAAGGTAGCGAATACTCCGACATCTGGCAATCAAACACAACATCACGTAAGGGTAGAGACCAGATAACGTCAAAAGCAAACTAAAGTAACACACACACGCAGTATGATACATAAAATACAAGTACTCATGCACAAATGACTTATGCATAGTACTTCTTTAAGTACAACCCATTCTCGGGTTCACTCAAAGGTACACCATCATAATCCACCAGCTCATACGCTCCTTTTTCCAAAACTTTGCTAACAACATAAGGGCCATGCCACATAGGTTCAAATTTCCCATCTCCAAGGACATCTTTATCTTGTTCATATAAAAGAACAAGATCTCCTTCAGAGAAGACACGAGGTTTGACATGCTTGTCATACTATGCCTTAACACGTTTCTTCTGGGCTTTTATTACAAGAGTAGCGTCATGACGAGTATCATCTAATCGCATCAAATACAACAGACGTTCCTCTTCAGCAGAAGTGTTGGGTAAGAGTTCTATATCTAGCTTCAAAGAAGGTATTTCACATTCTATTGGTAGAATGGCTTCCATGCCATAAACTAATCGAAAAGGTGTAAATCCTGTAGCAGATTTAATAGATGTCTGATACGCCCACATTGTCGAAAACAACATCGTGTGCCAGCTAGTTTTATGGATGCCTATCATCCGTCGAATCATAGTTATAAGAACCTTATTGATGGCTTCAACCTGGCCATTGGCCTGTGGATAATAGGGTGTTGAGCTATCATGACGAAGGCCCAATTTCTCTGTGAGTTCAAACATCATATAATTTCTAAAATGACTACCGTGATCGGTAACGATAGCCCGAGGCACACAAAAATGAGTGATGACATGGTTGAAAATAAATAACGCTGCAGTCTTCCTAGTATTATCTAATTTCGGCATCACCTCAGCCCACTTAGTAAAATAATCGACAACTACAATAATATAACCATGCCCCTCGACCCAGTGAGGGTGACATGTCATGAAATCAATGCCCCATTTAGCGAACAATCCTACTGAGACCACAAGATGAAGGGGAGCAGGATGCGACCGAATCTTCTGATTATAGGTCTGGCAGGCATGACACTTCTGAACAGCAGTAATGCAGTCCTTGAACAAGGAAGGCCAAAAGTACCCTGCACGTAAGATCTTCTGGGCAGTAGCATACCCAGACATATGACCACCACATGCTCCTGAATGGAAGTCATTCAAAGCTTTCTTAGCTTCTTCAAAATTTAAACAACGCCGAAATACAGAGTCAATGCCTCGATGGTAAAGAGTATCACCGAGGATAATATAATGACGTGCTTGATAATGGACGCGACGTCGTTCAGCACTAGACAAAGCAGGCCGGAAATTTTGAGTTTGGAGATATATAATGATATCTCCGTACCAAATATCGTCGGTACTAGTAAGGAAAAGTGACTCGTCAGGTAACGAATCGACTGCTACTTTTTCCGTGGCAGTGTGGGGAAAATCACAAATTAACTCAGCGAAAACTAGGGATTTCTTCGACGTGGCACGATCGAATTCCAAATCGAACTCCTGGAGAATAACAATCCACTTGGAGTACTTTCCCCCCAGCAATTGACGTGTCAATATATGTTGCATGGGGTTACAATGTGAAATCACTGTAGTCTTCGTGGAGAGAATATAATGACGAAAACGTTGAACTACTTGAATAACAACCATAGCCATCTTCTCAACATGTTGGTACTTGAGTTCCGTGGATGATAAACTTCTACTCAAGTAATAGATAACATGTTCATCATGGTTATCATCCTCTTGAATGAGGACCATGCCGATAGTATACTCGGACGCAACTAGATAAAGAAAGTAATCTCGACTATAATCCGGAGGGAAAATAAGAGGAGCTTTCGTGAGGGACAACTTTAAAGCTTCAAAAGCGTTGTTAGCAACCTTATCCCAGAAAAACTATGAATCTTTTTTAGAAGACGTGTAAAAACACGAGTAATCTCGGCGTAATTCGGAATGAAACGACGAAGAAAGTTTGCTTTCCCATGCAAGCTTTGTAACTGGCGCAGTGAAGAAGGAGGAGGGAGATTGAGAATCGCCTCAACCTTAATAGGATCTACCCGGATCCCATGACGTGAAACAATGAAACCAAGGAGACGGTCGGATTCTACGCAAAAGACACACTTATGAGGATTCAGGCGAATGCGATAGAATCGACAATGAACGAAAATCGCTCGGAGATGATTAGGGTGATCGATTCGACGTAAAGAATGAGCTGGCAGATCGTCCAAATAAGGTTGAACGATATGCTTGATATCGTGAAATGCGTAAGACATAGCACGTTGGAACGTTGCACCTGCGTTCTTCAAACCGAAGGGGAGTTTTCTATAGGCGAAAGTACCCCAAGGACAAATAAAATCCATTTTATTTTGGTCCTCAGGAGCGATATTAATTTGATTATAGCCGAAAGATCCATCCATGAGGGAAAAGATTTCACTGCCGGCACAGTCATCGACGATCTGGTCAACGAAAGGGGTTGGAAAATTGTCCTTTGGACAAGCTTTGTTAATATCCCGATAATCAACACAAACACGTATACTACCACCTTTTTTATCAATCGGTATGGGGTTGGAAACCCATTCTGTCAATGCCACGGGATAAATAAAACCGTCTTTGAGAAGTTTTTCAACTTAGAGTTTAATGGCTGCCGCTTTACGTGGATGGACAGGATGGAGGCGCTGCCGGACTGGTTTAGCTCCAGGGTATGTCTTAATTTCATGAAAAACGATAGTAGGGTCGATACCTAGCATCTCTTCAAAACTCCAGGCAAAGATATCACAAAATTCTTTAAACAAGGAAGTATAAGTGACAATTTCTTCGGGAGAACACGAAGCTCCAATATGAATGTTCTCGACTATCCCAAGTTTAACTAAAATATCTATGGGTATCGTGGGAGAAATGTTACTGAGGTTCCCTTCTGCAAATACATCTCGTGTAGATTGGGGAACAGTGGATATAACAACAACGGTCGACGGAGTCGAAATCCGCTGATAATTCTCAAGAGTCTGTTGTTCCAGGAACAGAATGGAACGATGATGTCCATTGTCCCAAGGGGTGTCCTCCATGACAGACATGATCATCTCGTCAGTGGGGAAGATGACACAGAAAGGATCAGGAGACAAATCGTCAAAAGAAGAAGTAGTAAGGGTTGCCGATTGAATGGCTTGATAAGCGGACTCAACCGGACTTAACAGCATGGCGTCGCCGAAACGAACATGATCTCCAGGATCAGGGACTATCCAAGGGTCGGCAGACACAAGGAGTTCATGAGGCACAATAGAGATCATATTAATAGAAGCAATTGACGGGCGTGGAATATCGGGTGGTGGTGGTATGGGGAAAGTACCCATTAACGACGAGTCTTTTAAAAGACCGACTCCAACATTCTCGTAACCCGGTGGGGTTTTAGCTATGAACGGAACGTTGCCAGTGCGAGTATCGGCATTAAAGAAGGCCATTTGATCAACCGTAACCACTTTTCCTTGGTGAGGAAACCATATGACACGGAAAAGGGTTGATACAACAACACGTATAGAATCGACCCAGCTACGACCAAGTAGAATATTGTAATCTAATGGAGCACCGAAAACTTCCACTTCGACCTGGACGGTCTTACCTTCGAGAGTAACAGGCAATGCCGGAAAAACACCGTAAGGCTTAAAACCAGAGTCGTTGAAGGCTCTCAAAGTGTTTTGTGATTCGTTTAACGGGGGAGAGTCAATGGCTTTCCAACAAGTAAAAGACATTACACACATAGAGGCACCCTCATCAATAACAGTCTGACAAATGATCTTGTCGGTGACAACAACTTGTATTTGAAACGCAAGTTGTGGGGGTAACCTTGGAATATGGTCTTCCAAGTCAAAGACTATCAAATTTGTATCTGTGGGATCAATTCCACTTATAGATTTCAACAGAGCCCTTCGCTGTGCAGGACAAGACTGAAGGACTTCAAGGGCAGACATCGCTGAAGGTGCTTGGGCCAGATCTTCGACAATGCTATAGTTCTGGGCCACACGAGCATGAGGATTGAATGCTAATTTCTTAACGACACCTTTCGGGAGTGGTCGTATAACTGTATCAAGGCTCGGTCGTTCGATATGAAGAGGACCATTTGCGGGTGGATTCGGTGGAGAGGGTTGTACCAGATCAGGAGGGAAGTTGTCAACCTTCTCCTTAGAAGGAGTATAGTCTTTAGCTCTAGTGGTAAGTGCAACATTGTCTTTCTTGGAATCACCAGTGCACATCAAAACATAAGATGATGTAGAAGTAGAGGGTTGGTCATGGATGACCAATGAAGCCTGTTGTTGAAACAGGAAGGGTTGAGACAAGATTGCCGGAGTAGAGGGTTTGGGTGTTCCTTGAAGGAACTTGTTAACCTCGGCACATCTCGGACAATCCTTCGTGTAGTGATCGTCACCACAGATAAGGAAAGGTTAGCGGGGTTTACTCTTATCTCGATCTTCAACAGGAGGGGTTTTGGTTTGCTCATTCAGATTATTATTTTTACTCTCCTTATTCTTGCCTCTCCCTTTCTTAGATTTGTTCTTATCGGTCAGCGTAGACTGAACAACGTTCACTTCAGAGGTTTTACCGGTGGGAGGAGCAGGAGACGGAGCACTTTGAACATTAGAAGAGTTGGATTTAGGGGTCGTGTTTGAAACGGAATGTGATTGGGCATGGGTAGTCCCAATCACACCATCGGCTGCATGTGAAGCAGCTGGGGTGGTTGAAGTGTTGGAAGTACCAGGACGAGGCAAGTCCGGTAATATATCATAAAGAGTTCCCGTTTGCGAATAAACGAGATCAAGATACTGAACACGACTTATAGCCTTCTCTTCTATAACAACACCGCCCATAGCAATGTCTTTACCGATTTTGTTCACAAAAGATTTTGTAAACCATTCTTCCAGTAACTGATCGGGAAGCTCAAGTTTAATGAGACATCGCCTCCTTTGCCACTCATGAATATGATCAGATATATGAGTGCTTGTATTTTGTTTGAAGGAAGTTAAAATCTCATTCCCAGTATCATAACGGATCGGTAACTAGTAATGTGTGAGAAAAGCCATAGCAAGGGTGTGAAAATCGAAAAATAAACCTCGTGGTAACTCAATGTACCACTTCGCAGCAGCTCCAGTGAGGGTTCGTTGAAAAAGACGGAGACAAATGGAGTCGTCCATCAACGAATTGGATGAAAACCATAAATGAAAAGTCATGACATGATTATTAGGGTCCTCTCCCGCCTTGCCATCAAATTTCGGAATGTCCGATGGAAGCTTTGCAGGAATAACAGGCCATTGGGGAGAGTGACGGATAGGATCGTTGAGAATCCTAGACAAATCGGACAAATCCAAAGTAGCAAGAAAAGGAAACTGTCGATTCACTTGTGGGTACTGGTGACTTTGGGGTGGAAGCCCTGTTGGCAGACCAATAGGAGCATAAGCAGATTGCCCATAAAGGGAAGATCCTAGCTGATTCGGTGGTGGATGAATAGGGCAGTAACCCCAAGGATTGTGACCTTGAGTCTGAGTAGGGACCTGAGGTTGAGTATTTTGACCCGAACCCCAAATAGGATTAGTTACACTTGGATATGGTTGGCCTACAGGAGGGACAATGGTCTGCCCCCCAACATTTTGAGGAAGGTTTTGTAAAAGATGATTCCAATACTGGGCCAACTGAGGAGGTATATTCTGCCCAAAAGGGGAGGTTGGTCCCCCTACCATAGGTAAAATTCCACTCGGAAGTTGTGTGCTAACCATAGGTTGCGTGGTAACTGTGTTGTGTCCGGGGAAAAGAAAAGGAACCGTACCACCCTATCCACCAATGAGAATTTGTAAGTTTGGTGCAACAGTCGGGATAGTGCCACTAAGATTAGGATTGCCAGTAGGAAACTGAGGGAGTGTCGGTATGAAATCGGGAATAGGATGCCCAGGAAACGGAGGACCACTTGGAGAACCGGATGAGGTTTGCGGAGGTGTTGGATGGGAAACATTCAACAAAGGATTCAACACATGGTAACCAGGCGGTAAATTCGGGTTAGCCTCAGGCATTCGCTGGGTGTTAATAGGAGGAAGAGTAGTGGCAGTAATTCTTGTTTTGACACTCGTAGTGTTCGCCAGATGGGCCATCTCGGGAGGAAGAACAAAACGATAAGTGGTAGTCTCGGGTGCAGTCTCTGTCTCAGGAGACACAGGAGGGTTGATTTCGTAAACAGGAGATGACTCTGTACCGAAAAGAAATCGACAGAAATTACCAGACCAAAAAGGATCTTGGCCTACTACACCGTGATAAGGCCCAACAGTTGATTCAGAAGATGAAACAACGGTTTCTTCAGAATGATTTAAACACCCAACAGGTCGTTCACCACGACGAATGCGATAGTCCTCTATAGTATTGGTAATTCGAAAATCACCTAGAGGATCAGTGCGTTCTACTTGTGGAGGTGGTGTAGAAACGTCTTGGATTTCACTTATGTCCATGTGTGGTAGAGTAACAAGAGGGATTTCACCCTGACGAGGAGAGTCCTCAGGGGTACCCTTAGGTGTTGTAGTAGGCAAGGGTTTTGAAACGTCTGGATGTTCCAGGGATAAACCTTGCATCCTACGTGAACGTCATGGGGGAGAAATTGTAGGCAAGTAACAAACTCCACAACGAAAATCCTATGGTCAACTTCGAGAAACAAACAACACACACTAGTAAACAAAATCTAGAAGCAATCACCAAACAAACAATACCTTCTAATATCGAAGCCACTAGTTGGTGATGAAATCCAAATTCGCAACAATGAGACGAGAAGGGGTGGGGCTATGGTGGAAATGTTATTTTGACGACCTGCTTAACAGACTTACGCCCTGGTGCATGCTCCCACACATAATCGTGGGTATACCCTCCAAGGAGCCCGAGTGAGTTTGATCAACGTCGATTCCAGGTACTGTGAAGACTTTCCCCTCCACAGTCACCTTGGGTAAGAACCTAGAGAGAAAGGCCACTAAGGTCACCACCAACAACAGTACATCCTGGGGGAACAGTCGTTAGTCCGATCCACACGCAAAGGCAGGGTATCTAGCCTGAAACCAACTCAAATCCTTCCACTCATAATTGTGGGTATACCTCGGAGTGATCCCCGTAATACGTTCAATCTTTACACTGATGTCAACAAAGCAGGGTTAGTAACTCTGCCAACACCAATGCGACCTAGTTCTTGACCCTTGTGTTAGAAGGGCGTCCCATAAAAATATGCTGTCAATGGAATTTAACACTCCCTAACTCAAGATGCTATTGTGTGTTTTTGAGATTTTGGAGAGTGTATCTCTCTTCCTACTCCAAAGCACTAGCCTAGCTAAATGTTGGTGTAAAAGAGCCCTAGAAAAGAATTACTAGGTAAATTTTAATATTACGCAATGTTTTTAAAAGTTGTTGTTTACTCAAAGGTATCGGAAGTGAAACTCGTGATGTATGACTCTGACCCAAATAATGCAAGGATAATGATGAAATATAATTCTTTTCATTCCATGAATCCTAGTTATGGGAGAGAGAGAGTATCTTCCAAATCAATCTCAATACTACAATGCAAGTGCAATGCTCAATTTCCGTTCATATGCCAATGCAAACAATCATATATCAATGAACGATTTCCATATGTCTTTTTCAAATAAACTCTAAAAACTCGATTTTCAATGTTTTCGAAAAGGCAAAAACAAATTCTTGAAAGAAAACTTGTTTGTTCACTTTCCAAGAAGAACTCTAATTAATGAGAAAATAAAACCAAACCATAAAGACCCAAATAAACAACCCAATCCAATACTTTCAACGAAAGTAAAAACAAAAGCAAACCAAGGAGTTTCTCAATGCAAATGAAAAAAATGTCCTTTCGAACTGCCAAGCAAACGAGAAACACCAAACACTCAACTCTCAACCAATCCCTGGTTCTCGGCCAGACAAACAGACTCAACTCTAGAAGTCAGAGAGAATGAAAATGTCAATCAGAGCCAAGAAAAGAAAGTCAAGCTACCAAGGGCAAGAAAGACCTTGAAACCCTAGATCAGTTCAAGCAAGCAAATTGAAGCAAGAGACATGTAAGTCAATGATCCAATAAGCCAAAAAAAATGTAATTCAACATAACTGAGCAATTGAAAAAGTCAAAACTCAATTTCCAAAATTTTCAAAAATCTGCTCGCAGGCCAACAGTGTTACACAGTGCGAGAAGATAGTGTTCTCGCAGGCCACTGTGGAGCAAGATGCGAGGGGTTCGCACTGGACTCTATATGCAGAGTGCGAACTTGACTGGTTCTCGCAGGCTGTCAATGGACACAGTGCGAGAACTCCTGAAGATAATGAAAATTTTGAAAATGCAAGTAAAAATCAAACTGGCTTATAGACCTAGAAGGTCCCTCAGGATATCCTAAGGACTCAGACACTGACAAAACAGAAGAAAAATGCAAATAGAGCCAATGGCCACAGAAAATTTAAAAACCATAAAGAAAAATGGATAGTTCCCCAGTGGAGTCGCCAATTTTGTTATAGGATAAATCCGTGAGTGCGGACACAAACCGATCTCCCTAGATCCACTTGGATCTAGAACAAAATAGGACAGAATAATACACTTTTCCTAGATCTAGACTATTGAATGAACTAAAAGGTAAGGATTATGGACATACCTTATGAACGCTTTCCTTAGGTCTCTGTTGTTCCAATCTTTGCTCCAATGCTCTTGCACCGTTCAGATCACAACAGTACAAACCAATCGAAGTAAAGGCAGATTAATGTATTCAATAACTAGTCTATACATATGATCAAGGAGTTATGTAATAAAGTGACATCATCTTTATGGGAAAGGGACATATTACTATATTGAATTAATTGAAAGTGAAACTTACAACCTGAGCCTTGATGTCGTAGGTCTCCTTTCGATGGCTCCTAGCTCTGACACACACACTTGCTCATGCATGAAGAAAATCAACCACTGGTGATGACCTTGCTGTTGTCTCTTGTTCTTGTAGCATCAGTCCTCCATACAGTCTTGCACTAGTTCTCTAATCAATCTCTAGCTAGCTTGATGCTTGTTTGCTTAACCCTTTCCATAAGCAATCTCCTCAATATATAGGAGAAGATAGATTAGTTACTTGGATAAGAAATGATCCCAAGATATCTGGAATGCCAGCACCTGAATAACCATTCGAAGCCAACTCATGTTTCTAGAAGATTCCCTTCTAGAAGGTTTGAGATTTCATCTTTTTCCTCTCTTTGGAGCACGTTCGCACCCTAGCTATTAGTTAAAGTGCGAACCATTTGCACCCCAGCTTAATGCAGCCTGCGAGAATCATGCATTCTCACAGGCAAATACATAGGTAGCCTGCGAACATCCCCTAAAAGCATGATTTTTGGAAGCAGACAAATGTAACTTCTTTCAGGAAATTGTTCTTAGTGAAGAGCTTGATTTTCCATCATCATAACATCATCATGATATCATCACAATGACCAAAATTGTGGATAACACAAATCTGACCCCATCTTCTTCCACAACGTCCTCCAAAAGTGACCAACAAATTTTGTGTCTCTTTTTGAGACAATGCTCCTAGGTAGGCCGTCAAGTCTCACAACTTCTTTGAAAAATAGATTTGCAACATGCATTGTGTCACTGGTCTTATGGCATGGGATGAAATGTGCCATCTTTGAAAATCTATCCACCACCAAAAATATGGAATCGAATCCTCTTTCTATTCTTGGAAATCCCAACACAAAATCCATGCTTATTGCATCCCAAGGCCTCTATGGTATTGGCAATGGTTGATACAACCCAGTGTTCTGTCTTTTCCCCTTTGCATGTTGGAAAATTCTACATCTCTTCACAAACTTTATCACCTATTTTCTCATACCTGGCCAATAGTATGAGTTGCTCAACTATGCAAACGTTTTATCATGGTTGAAATGTCCATCCAATTCTCCACTGTGATTTTCCTTCAGAAGATTATCCCTTATTGAGCATTTTGGTATGCATAACTGATTTCCTCTGAACAACAGTCCTTCCTGAATCATGTACTATGTCCACTAACTTCTATCTCTCAACAAAGGATTAACACATGATTCATATGCCTCCTTGAAATTTGCATCATCATGATACATGTCCTTAAGGTGTTCAAACCCCAAGGTCGTCACCTGGAATTCCTGCATGATCAAACATCTCCTGCTTAACACATCAACAAACTTGTTAACATTCCCACCAATATTTTTTATGAGAAAAGTAAAATATTGCATAAATTCAACCCATTTTGCATGCCTCTGATTCAATTTTTCCTGTCTGGTTATGAATTGTAAAGCTTGGTTATCGCTATACAAGACAAACTCTTGCGGGACAAGATAATGCCTCCATTTCTTCAGTGTTTTAATTATGGCATAGAACTCCTTGTCATATGTGGAGTATTTCTTCTTAGTGTCATTCATCTTCTCGCTAAAATAGGAATCAAGTCTGTTATCCTGACTCAAAACTGCTCCTATTGCAACTCCACTTGCATCACATCTTACCTGAAATGTCTTCTCAAAATTTGGAAATATCAGAATTGGTCGTTATATTATCTTCTCCTTCAATATATTGAAGATCCTTTCAGCCTCCTCTATCCATTTAAAGGACTTGTGCCGCTTCTTCGTTGTATCCATCATTGGCGCACAAATTCCACTAAAGTCTCTAATGAACTTCCTATAGAAGCTCGCTAATCCATGGAATCTCCTTACCTTGAATATGCTTCTTGGTGATGTCCATTCTCTAATCTCTTTCACCTTCTCTGGATCCATCTTTAGTTCATTCGAAGAGATCATGAAACCCAAATAAATGAGTTATGTCTTCATAAAAGAGGACTTCTTCAAATTTATTAGAAACTTCTCTTGTTGTAGCCTCCTCATTACTAGCGTTAGGTGCCTCAAATGCTCCTCTTTAGTCTTGCTAAAGATCAGTATATCGTCCAGATATACAACCACAAAATTTCCAATGAAATCTTTCAGAACTTCATTCATCAACCTCATAAAAGTACTCGAGGCATTAGTTAATCCAAATGGCATAACCAACCACTCATATAGACCTTCGTTTGTCTTAAAGGCTATTTTCCATTCATCACCTTCTCTCATCCTGATCTAGTGATATCCACTTTTCAGATCTATCTTAGAAAATACATTTTCTCCACTTAAGAAATCTGTTAAATCATCCATTCTTGGTAAAGGAAATTTATACCTGATGGTGATCTTGTTGATGCCTCTCAAGTCAGTGCACATTCTCCATCCTCCATCTTTCTTTGGGCTCAACACAGTTGGTACTGTGCATGGGCTCAAACTTTCTCTGACCAAACCTTTGCCTAGAAATTCTTGGACTTGGTTCTTCACCTCCTCATTCTCTCAAGGTGTTAATCTGTGCATCGCTTTGTTTGGAGGACTTGCTCCTAGTATCAATTCAATATGATGACTGATACTCCTGATGGGCAACAATGAATTTGATAGCTCATCCGCCATTATATCAACAAAATTATTCAGGATCTCTTGAACTTCTTCAGGAAAATCATCCATTGATGTACTCGTAAGGATGACTCTGGTCTTCCTCACCATAGCGAACTGCATCTCTTGTTCTTCCTTGACTTCTTTCAGGAGTTCCTTCCCACTCATGAGAAGTATGTTTGTGTTGGCTTCCTCTTTTACTCTCTTCTCCTCCATTGGAAACAACATATGCGTCCTACCATTCTTCTCTAATGTATATGTGTTTTTCCAACCATCATTAATGACATTTCTGTCAAACTGCCATGGTCTTCACAACAGAATATGACATATTTCCATGGGAATGACATCACACATGATTTCATCTTTATAACCTCCTATCTTCATTTCAACCAGGCATTGTTTAGTAATCATTACCTGGTGTCTTTTTTGCAACCATGAGATCTTGTATGGTTTTGGATGTGTAGTTGTCTTCAACTCCAATTTCTCCACCATCTTTGTGGATACTAGGTTGTCAGTTATCCCACTGTCAACAATCACCTTGCATACTTTTTCCTTAGTCTTGCAAGCTGTCCTAAAGAGGTTGCTTCTCTGCACTGGCTTTTCAATTTCTGCCTCTAGTTTCAAGAGAAATTTTCTCAACATTAGGGATGCTCCATCCTTTACTCCCTCTGCTTCAACATTTCTTCACTGGGCTTCCGAGATGTGAGCTTCTCCTCCTTCCTTCTTCTTCTTGGGACATTCCCAAGACATGTGTCCTATAATTCCACAGGCATAACATCTTACTCCTCCTCTGGCTCTTCCTCTAGAAGAGTTTCTTCCACCACCCTGTCTTTCTCATGAACTTCCTCCTCATTTTGAATGATTGTGTGGTTTCCCAGCCTCGTCCTTAGACTGATGTGTTCTTTCATGGTTAAACCCCTTGCTATTTCTTGGGACTGAGCTTTTACCTCTTCCCCGCTGACTTTGTTTTCTAGTCAACCTCTCCTCTGCCTTCAGCGCAAACTGATAAGAATCCTCCACGATTCTGATTGACATCATGTTGAGAACGTCCTAGATATCACATCTCAAGCCATTTATATATCTAGCGACTTTCTCGTCATCTCTCTCCCTTTGTCCAGTTCTGATGTTCAACCAGTAGAACTCCTCGATGTACTCCTTAACTTTCATCCCTTTCAGTCTTAGGTTCTGCATCTTCCTGAACAGATTTATCTGATAATCTTTGGGAATGAAATTAGCCTTCAACTTGGCTACCATTCTGTCCCAACTCTTTATCCTCTGTTTTCCTTTGCTTCTTCTCTCAACCTGTAGTTCATTCCACCACAACACTACATGTCCTTTTAACCTAGTGACTGCCTGCTTCACCTTCTTCTCCTCATTGACGTCTTCATAATCGAAGTGTATGTCCATGGATCTTATCCAATCCAACAGTTCTTCAGCATCTAGGTTTCTCTTATACACGAGAAACTCTGTCTTAGCTCTGCCTCCCAGTCTAGACCCTTCTTTCAACAAACGTTCCTCTACAATGTCTTCTCCTGCAGCTTCTTCAACTTCAAACTCTTCACTTTCTGCCTCACTAACGTCTCTAATGTGAGGTGCTCTTCTCTGCACTTCTTCCATTATTTCTAATCTAGCACGAAGTTCTCGCATTTCCCTCTCTATAGCACGGTTGGCTAAAGGTTCCTCTCATCTCCTTGATGGCATTGTGTTGACTGCTTGTCACACACAAAGTACAACTCTGAGTTATCTGTCTCTTCCTCTTTCTCTTTTTCCTGACATCTACAGGAGAAGAACAATCAGCTCTAATACCACCTGATGCAGACCCCCTATCCCTCCTCAGGGCTGCACGACCTCTTGGTCAGGATCTCTGAATTCCGGAGCCAGAGCGGCTCTCTTGGTTCCAAACTGGAACCTCTAATAGTTAGTCCACAGACTCTTGTCTGTATTTTACCTATACAAGTTGGTTTTAGGCATGGCCCCCACTCCTCATGACCACAGGAACGACCACCATCTTAGCTTGAAAGGCACATCGCGTTTCGCGTCCCCAAGGTTTTCCAATGTAATGAGTCCCTGGTTCCTCTGGTCCCGAAACCCCGATAAGGGCTAGTGGAGGCTAGCTCCCCACTTTCCTCGGCTCATGTGACCACAGGAATGTGACCACCAACTTTACCACAGGGCGCTTCGGGCTTATCCAAGTTACGAGAGTTGAAACCATGAAGAACGAGACCTCCGGTCCAGATCTTCCTTTGATCAACGACGATGATGAATTCAACATTTCGTGTTTTTCAACTTCGCCCCTCACAAGGTATGTTCGTTCCTCCAGGTCATGAAAGATGAAACACTTCCCTGTTGTGGATCGACGGCTCTAAACCTCTAAGATCCGACGACCTGAATCCTTTCGAGATTTTGTAAGTCAAGAGTCCCGACTCTTACCATTTGTATCCCCGGTCACCAAAATCCAATATACCCCCACGTCGTGGATCAACGGTTGTAAACCTTCGAAGATCCAACGGCCTGAATCCTTTCAAGGTTTCGCAGGTCAAGAGTCCCTGCTCTCACCCCTTGTACTCCCGGTAGACGGAACCCGATACACCTCCATGCTGCATATCAATGACTCCCAACCTCTGAAGATCCGACGGTCTGGATCCTTTCAGGGTTTTGTGGGCCAAGAGTCCCATCTCTTTCCCTTTGCATTCTCGGTATCCGAAAACCCGAAGTGGGATCAACGAACCAGATCTATTAGGGTCCAACGACTACTATTCCCCTTGAGGGTCGAGCGTTGAAAGGTATCCCCACTAACATACTTGCAAATCCTCTCGATCCAACGACTCACGGGATTTTGCGTCCCTCCCTGAAATCTCTCCAGCGTCCGTTCAGGTCCTCGTGGGTCTTTCCTCCTAGGCATACGCAATGTTGAAATTTGCGTGCCTGTCTCACCTCAGACGACCACTGACCCTTCAACGCAATCTGATGGTCAACAGTGCTCCCCCTCGTGAGCTTTTTAATCTTTGTGACTTAGAAGATTTTTCTATGTCTCGGAAGGTTTCGACCTTCGCTTCTCCTAGGAAATGGATTCTTGGATCTCGACAACACTTTCCCAGAGTGTTATTCCTCCTGATCTTCGTCTGGTGCAGATTTCGATTTCCCGCGCATTCCTTGCATCTAAGGGATCTCGATAACTCAGATCCAAGGGATTTCCCATAGAGAAATTCCCCTCCCAATCCCCTTGTGTTCCCTTCTGGCTTGATGCACACCTTGCAGATCTTTAAATGAAGAGAAACAATTGAAACTGAAAAAATAACATTCACAGTTTCCTACTCTCCCACAAAGATTCATTCACTTTCTCATAAGAACAAAAATATCAGGAAATTGCAAACACCGATCATACAACGTGTATTTGGTTAAATTTTCCTTTTGCTATATTCACAAGTGTCGAAATGGCTACAAAATACATTCAAATGACAGTAACTCAAAAAATGAGATCTCTTGCTAATTCACAGTTCTCTCTTACAACGAATTTCTCTCTGTATTGCAGCTGACCCCATCTGCGCGTACAAACTTCTACTTAACTCAAAAAGATTTCTAGGGTTTCCCCGGGCTACTTTCCTACTCTAAAATTCATCCTATTCTATCTTAGTCCAGTCACACTCCAGAGCCATAGTGGAAACTCCTGCTCCGCTTGTGATTTTCAAAACGTGCCTCAAAGGGTAAAATTCAACACTAGTTCAAGCCTGCCTCCAAAGGTAAATTTTGGTGCTGAGTTAAAGAGGATTTCAAAATCGGCTGCAGCTGCTAATGTTGAAGTTCTGGAAGAACTCCCACGTGCTGAGTGGTCCTACCTCTGCGTGCTTTCCAACGATGCTCCTGCATCATAATGTCACATTATGACGAACATAACACCCTTATCGCAATGTGACAAGCATATCCATATCCTCACAATGTATCAAATATATCCTCACGTCGCAATGTGACGCAAATATATCGACATCACAATGTGATAAAATTTTCCAAATGTTATAATGTGACAAACAAATCCCATTTTCGTGATGTGGTGTACACACCCTATATCGCAATGTGTCAAACCAATCTCAACATTGCAATGCAACAAACATTTCCTGACATCGTAATGTGATGAGCTTAACCCACTATCAAAATGTGATGTACTTATTCCAATGTCATTATGTCACAAACAAAAACCCTACTTCGTAATTTGATGATCATAACCTTACGATGTCATGTGACAAACAAAACATGATGTTGAAATGTGACGAACAAAACCTAATCAACATTAACATGCAATAGTATCATAGTAAGCCATGGTTAAACATAATCAACATGATCCACGATAATGATCTCTACATGGCCTATGAAGATCATGCATGGGCATGGTCAATCATAGTCATCTTTAGTCAACCATAATCAACCATCGTCATGGTCAACCATAGTCAACCATGAACAACAATACTCAACTTTGGTGCATGTCAAGCTCAACCATAGTTAACCATAGCCAACCATGGAAAAGCATAGTCAACTATGATTAAGGTCAACCATAGCAAACCATACTCTTGGTCACGATCAATAATAGTTAACCATAGTTAAGGTAATAGTCAACCATAGTCAAAGTTAATGTCAAACAAGGTGAATGTCATCCATAATCATGGGCATCCATGGTAATATATGGACAACAATTTTCAAACATGGTTCACCATTGTCAACCATTGTCCACCAAGGTCAACCATACTGAAGGTTATGTTGAACTATGGTAAACCATAGCCAACCATAGTAAACTAAAGTCAATCGAGGTCAATCCAAGTTAACCATGGTCATGGTTGGTGTCATGGACAATAATTGTCAACCATGGTTAACCATTGTCAACCATGTTCAACCATGGTCAAGGTCAACCAAAATATACCATGGTCATGGTAATTTGCAACCATGGTCAACCATAGTCAATGATAGTAAACCAAAGTATAAGAAGGTCTACTAAAGTTAACCATGGTCATGGTTAACCATAATTAACCATGATCATGGTAAACCAAGGTCAACCACTATTAACCATGGTCATAATCACGCAAAGTCAACATTATTTAACCATAGTCAACTAGAGTTAACCAAAGTCAACATTGGTGTAACAAACTTAACCATGGTCATGGTCATTGTTATGGTCAAACATAAGAAACCATAGTCATGTTCTACCATATTCACAATCATGGTCAACCATGGATGTCATCATTTACCATAGTCAACAGTAGTCTATCACAGTCAACCATGGTCATGGTTGATGTAGTCATGCATGGTCAAACATTTCGTTATTATTTATGTTGATATTTTTATGTAGAAATCTATCAATCCTCTTCATGCATGGTCATGGTCAAGTATATTCAACCATAGTCAAAGTCACGATCAACCATAGCCATGATTAAGGTCAACAATGATCAATGTCAACCATAGTCATGGTCAATGATGTTCATAGCCAACCATGGTAAGCTATGGTCAACAATTGTTAACCATGGTCAACTACAATCAATGAAAAGTCAACCTTATCGAAGGTCATGTTTAATATCCTTTAAAAATACTATATTATTACTTTATTAATCTATTAATGTATTAATATTTTATTAATGTACAAATATTGTATTAATGTATGACTACTTTATTAATAGATTAATTAATAATACTTTACTAATATATTAATGTTTTAGTTAATAATATTTTATTAATGTTTTAATTAATTAGCTAATATTTTAAAAGACTTTTGTAATAATGTATTTATAATGTATTACTTTATTAAGGTATTAATATTTTTTTAATGTTTTAAGGTAATAGTACATTATTAATGTATTAAATTGTTATATATTATTAATGTATTATT
The DNA here is from genome assembly GCA_009831015.1 of Picea engelmannii. Lineage (NCBI taxonomy): Eukaryota > Viridiplantae > Streptophyta > Pinopsida > Pinales > Pinaceae > Picea > Picea engelmannii. Next base: position 1,538,035 of record ML788377.1, read on the forward strand.
AGTTTAATACTTTAAATTAATACTTTAATTTATACATTATATTAATACATTAATATATCATTAATGTTATATTACATTAATGGTTTTCCCTTGTATTATCAACAACATTTTCCATTTTCCAAACTATTGATGATGATCCTAGTATATCAACCACTTTTATAAAGTGGCTATTATTAATTATAATACATTTACTAAAACTAAAAAACCAATATAAACACTCAACATTATAATACCCCAATATAAACTCTACATAATTATAATTAACAAAAATAAACCATAAACAATTAACATAATATTCCAACATAAACCTTAAAACAATTTCAAAACAAAACAACAACATTCACCTCTTCATAAAGATTATAGAGTGCATTCCAAAGGTTATCCAAACATTTTTAAATTTAATCTCAATGAGCTTTCGTTTAGCGTACACTTATTATGAAGAAACAACTCCTCCAAACCATACTCCATGCATCATTGCAAGAAATATATTTTACTAGATTTGCTTGATAGTTAAAAACTTAAAGGCATTCAAGGCAAAGTAAAAAAAAAACATGGACAAGTGGACACATTAATAGGTAAAAATCTAAACCTACTCTTTCGTATTAAAAAAAATGGCATATTTAATTGGGTGGTTATTATTATCTCTGTAGACTTTACCAATCAAATTGTTAGGTAAAAGGGGTCCCTTGTCCCACAAACAAGGGAATCTCATACACCAATTTGATGTGGCTTGGTCGTGACCTTAAAAATAAATTATTATTATTATTATTTATTCTACTAAACAAATTAATCACTCTTTTTAGTAAAAAACTATTTTATCTTTTTAATAAAAAAATATTTTATTTTCACAATGATTAAAAACTAGAGATTAATTTATTATTAAATCCATAAAAATCTTGTCCACATAAATAACATTATCCATTAAAGTTTATTAATTATTGCTCTTTTCAATAGGTGTAGGCCTATAATAATTTATTTTATAAAATATTTAAATAATATTATAATAAAATGATAATTAAGAAAATAATGAAGGTCTGCGGTTTTGCAGATGGGAGGTTTCCCGGTCTTGCGACCTCATTCATGCGATAATACCTCGGTGGTTTTCCTTCTGAAGTTAGCCCTATCTTGTTTTACAGCTCTAAGGATGCTCGACACGCAATGGATATTGCAGAGATAGACTTAAGGGAGGACGATTTTGGTGCCGAACAGATATTTCACAGGGAGTCGAAGTTCATTTCCCTACAGCAGGTACAAATGGCCTGGATAACAGAGGGTTCTTCATTGTCGATGGAAACACGTAGAGTACAAGATTCTGCAGAAGCTTCGAGAGGTATGTTTCCCCCGTTCGAGAGGTATGTTTCCCCCGTGATCCATCCAAGGTGACTAGATTAGTGTCCGGACAACATTCAATATGACTCTTTCCCCTTGCATTGTCCCGGATGGCTCTCGAGTCCATGACAGAGGAGATTTCCCCCGTGTCCCGTTCCCCTAGTCAACGACACGATTTTCTCTCAAGCAAAAGAGACGTAAAGTCCTTCAAGCAGAAAAGGACATTCAAAGTGGCAAACAAGCTACCATCATCCGGGCCCTTAGAGCAGGAAAGACCCACTCCAAGGTGAAGCCATGATCATCCTTTCTTTTAATTCTCTCGGGGCCAAAATACTAGCCCTCGAAATACTAGTTTTTGACCTTTGAATCCCTTTTGGGAAGGCCATGGTGCGTGCAAGGAGATAGGGTTTTCAGAAGGGCCTCAAAGTCTCTCCATCTAAAGTTCTTTCTCATCTTCTTTTCGTTGATGATGTCCTCGTGGGTCCACTATACCATGCTGAAAGTCTTGTGTCCACTATTCCTTCCCTTGGAAAGATTTGACACCTTTTATGGAAGTTTTAAATATTTTCTAAATATGAGGGAAGGTTTTATATATATATATATATTTCTAAAACCTAATTGCTATCGATTTGAAGACGGGGTGTCGCTTTACCCAACTATGCTATGGGTCAACATGTGGCTATCATGAGGAGATAGGATTACTCTTCTTAAATTAGTGCTACAAAATATTCCGGTATATTGGACTTACATAGAAAAAGTCCCCAAAGGGATCTAGACAAAAATTCATAAAAAAATTGATTTTCATTTTTATGTTCAAGAAGTTGGAACCAAGATGACATCCCTTTTGTTAAATGGTCAAGTGTTTCCAAGCCTAGGAAATTGGGGGATTCGGGAGTTAAAAATCCTTACATTTTCATTTATGCTTTGGCATGAAAAATGCTTTGGAGGTTAGTTCAGAACTCTTCTCTATGGGGAGGGGTAATGAAGTCTAAATACCTAGGTTCTTCCTCGTTGGAGGAATGGTTTTGTGCCCCTAGAAAATATTCTAAGAATGATTGAATCATATGGAGAGATTTGTTGGACTCTTTTCCTCTAGTGGGAAAATGGATTCTCTCGACAATCGATAATGGGAGGAAAATAAAAATAAAAATATGGGAAGATCTATGGGTCACAAAAGATGAAGAATATACACTCTTGGAGTAGGTGAGGATGATTATAGCCATTCAAGACATTTTATCCTTATGTGACACTAGAGGATTGGACCTTGTTCATTTAGGTAGAAATAGATAGAAGACTAAAATTGACTTAGGATTAATCAGTGCTCATGTCAAGGAATTGAGATGATTTGTTTGAAAACTTTGCTCTAATCATATTAACCTTTACGGGAAGGAACTAGAATCTTTGGCCTAGTCTAAAAATCCTCTCTCAGGGGATTGAATCAAGTGTTTCTTATCCCTTTCCATGGTGGTGGGAACACATATTGAAGGATAAAATAGTTTTATGGTTGGCCCTTAAAAATAAGCTTCTTACTTGGAACAATTTGTTGAAACGTGGCTGGGCTAGTCTAGGTAGATGTGCAGAGTGTATTGGCGAGTATGAGACATCATCTCATCTCTTCGTTTACATATGAGGTATGGAAAATATTGGAAAACGAATTTAAGTCGTAATCTCAATGGAATCGTATTAGTGTAGAGTTATGTGTGCTATATTGGTGAAGGACTAAGTAGTGGAATGCTTTGCCTCTTTCCCTTTCTCTTTGTATACCATATTTTTTGGGCTTGCGACATGTGTTTTTTTCAGGACAAACATATCCCTGAGGAGGTTGTGTTAGGGCTCATTATTAAAAAACACTAGAATTCGAGAGTACTCCCAAAAGGAATAAATCCATAGTTCATGTCATGACATCATTGGATAAGGAAACCCCCTAGGGATTTTTCGATAGTGTCAGGACATTCTCTTAGATGTGAAGTAGGTGTGGTACTATTCGATAACTCCCATCATTACTACCATATCCACTATGTTATCAATATGGGTTTTTTTTTTCCCTATACTCCTTGTTATATTTTTTCAACTTTAGAGGCATCAAGCGCCTCCAAGTACTTTGTGACTTCTAAGTAGTCATCGATTGGGCGAATGAAAAGTGGAAGGTGGAGATATTAATTTTACAACACTTTCTCTTCCAAATTTGTAGTTTTATATATGATATCGAGTGGAAGTCCTTCACACATATACATAGAGGTTAACTAGAAGGTATACCAGTTATCTAAGAAATCTATGGAATGTTGTTTTGGTTTTTTCTCATTATAGGAATTCATGGATGAATAGGAGCTCGAGTGCATGGAATTTCACTTCTAACAGATTTTTATCCAAAAGCTAGTCTTTGTGATCAGATTTATCTTATTGAGTTGAACATTTTAAATGATTTGTGGTTATGAATTTAATGTATATGAAAGATTGTGTAAGATATTAGATTTTTGAAAGAAAACCACACAATTTTTGGTGTGTCGTCTATAATCAACTCTGTGTTTGAAAGGAGGGAAAAATTCGAGTTTGTATACACATGTATGGTGTTTTGGATAGGTCCATGGAGATTGTATTCATGTATATTATTTTTGGAATATAATTTTTTTTTTGTACGGAAAACAAATAAATAAATAAAATGATAATTAAGAACTTTTAATCATAATAAAAAAATAATGTATTTAAAAATTTAATAAATTTGACTTTAAAAATTCTAATATTTATTTACTATTAAATTAACATAATTTACATTATAAAATATTAAAATAATATAGAAATTATAAAATCATAGATTCTCTCTAGAATTTTAGAAATATGCATCGTTCAAAATTAAGAAACCCTTATACTTTAATAATTACAATAATTCTACACCATTTAGGAAACCCCTTCACAAAAGTATGCAAGGCTTGTAATTAGTGATCAAATTTAAAGAGTTAGTTTTAATTTCAGTTGGAAGGGCTGTTATCCTCATTTTTGGTTATCAAGATGATGACATGATAATGACATGGTGATAGAAGATCTGACTCTTCATTAAGATCATTTTCATGAGGAAAGTTACACTTATCAGCTTCTCAAAATTACACCTTTGAAGATAGTACGCA
>ML788378.1:0-11780 GCA_009831015.1 Picea engelmannii
TCAATGGCTTCCCTGCATAAAAATGGCTTTGGCTTTCAAAATATTCAACATTTCTCTTGTTATGAACTTTTCTAATGCTTCTAAGAATCCTTGGTTTATATAGATTTTGATTTGGTATCCTCCTCCCAACTTCCTCCCAAAATCTGGCCTCAAATCGGGCTCCAGATCCTCCAATAATGGCTAAAATCCCTCAATAACAGCATAAAAATCAATAAAAATCTTAACATATAGTTAAAAACCCATAATTGGAAAAAATTAGGGCATAGCCCCCTTCTCCCGGGCTCCTGGTCATATGGACGCTTCCATATGGCCTCGGGTTGGGATAGTGCGCTAGTCTTTAGCTCCTGGTATTTGATGCACTGGTTGTATGGGCCATGTGGCCTGGTCCTTCAACTCCACGTGCCTCCCACCTTCGCTCCTAGTGTATAGTGCTGGTAGCGTGGGGTGCCATGCGGCCCTGCGTTGGCCCCCACCGACTAGGGCTTAGCCCTAACCATGCCACCACCCATAACAAAATGCCATGGTTTCGGATAGGGGTTAAGACCCAACTACAGCCCGGATGGTTCGTCGATGGTTACGAAGACGCTGTGTAGGTGGAGGTCAAGCGTTCAATTCCCGCAAGTAATTTTTTTTTTACCCAACCAACATTGGCTAAATCCGGGGTGCCACGTAGTGCCCTCTGATTGGGCCACATTACACCCTCTGATTTGTTTGTACGGTACAATCAGTGCATAATCATCATGCACAGTCAACTGCCACATCAACTACTGTACAACCACATGTCGTGCCACATCAACATCCATACTGCTATGTCACCTGCTCAGTCAACTGCCATGTCATCTTTTGTACAACCCACATGTCATCTGTACTTCCATGTGTCAGCCAGTCATTGGGCCATGAGATGTACAGATTGCCACGTGTCATCTGTACACTGCCATGTGTCAATTTCACACTGGTCAAACTCAACCCGAAAAATGCCAAAATCAAGTGACACGTGTCACCTCCTGGCACTGCCACGTATCATGCTGACATCACCTGTCGTATTGTTGACGTTAGCAGTACGACCTATTGAGTATGACCAGTTTGACTTTTTTGCCTATTTGGGAAATCGATCAGAACGCGATAACTTTCTCATACAGTGTCCATTTGCGAAAAGCATTATATGGCCGGAATCTGCACGGTGAGCCGGACGCAATGGCCCTATTTTCATCCAATTTCGAGAACTTTGATTTTTAGGCCTTCTTGGATCCATTTTGGATTAGTTGTGGTCTAGGAGCAAGTTGGAGTGTTAGCCATGATGATGACACAAGTTTACTGTAAGGCACATGTGTTTCCCTTACCTTTGAATCTAAGTCGTGTTTTTGGCTCGTCCTTCATATTCATCTAGCTTACCCTTTTTATTCGTCTTTAGAGCTATCCCCATGAATCGACCTTCCTTATTCCCCCACTTGTTGTATGGCTTACATGATATAAGAAAGTTCAACATAAAATCTACAAAATTATGGATGTGAACCTTCTCACTCTCTTCATCCTTGCAATGTGGCAATTGCAACTAGCTATGCTTATAGAGGTTGCTCGTTCCTCATCAAGTATTCAAATTCATAGATGAATTGGACTTGACAATCCTTTCAAGTTGGAGTCAACTTAAACTCAACCCGTTAACTTGGAGTCAACTCGAAAAAACATAAAACACACAAAATATTCCAAATATACTTTGGAAGGGTTTATCTATTCATTGGGGCATTAGGGGCATTTTAGTATAGTTTTGAGAGGCCCCATTCTAAGTCATCCCTCCATATATATCCTTCTCTACTCTTAGCTAACGAAAGAAAGTCGACCCTCAATCTCCTTATCAACCATCAATGGACATTGAACAAAAAGGTATCAATATGAGGTCAACTCTCCATTTGAAGGGCCTTGTAATGTGTCTTATTTGTCCGAGTGTTTACTGAACAACTTAATATCAATTCATTATCACGTACCAATATGTTATAAAAACACCTTCTTGAATTTAAGGGCCTTTGGAAGGACTTGCATAAAATATTTGCCATGTACCTTTACATGCAATCGTACCAACAAATCAATTAAGTTTTGTTAGCTAAATGGGTAAGATTTTTAGAGAGTTGGGTCTCAACTTTATTATCTCTTTTGCTACCTTGTTAATCTTTAGTAGTTACATCTTATCTTTATTATCTCTTTTGTTTATTTATTAAGCTTTATCTTACTAAGTTTAGAAGTCGACCCTCCATCTCATTATAAACCATTAGCTAATGAAAAGAAGTTGACCCTTCATATCCTTATAAATTTTTAGCTATTGAAGCAAAGTCAATCCTTCATCTCGTTAGCTCAGTCAATGAAAATGTATCTTGTTGTGTACCTAAACACATTTTTTTTATATGCAAATAAATCTATGTTGATGAGCTACTTTTTTATTCAAGCTCATAGTTGTGTAATAATGTAGTTTTATCATGATTTATACATGGCCACATATATTAAATAAGGCCTCAAATATTTTGAACATGAGCTATTTTGTTTGTAATCTCATTAATGCCCCATCTCCAAGTCAATTAAGAGTTACTTGTATTAATAAGTCATCATAAGTCTAGTGGGTAGGTGTTAGTTATAAGCATCAATGCCTTGGCATTATGTTGGTAGATAGATATTAATATGAGAATTGTATTAAAAGCGCCCCCCCCGCTCTCCACCACATGCAAATGCATTTATGTTGATGAGCTATTTTGTATTCAAGATCGGTTTTGTAATAATGGGGTTTTATGATGATTTCTACATGGCCACATATATTAAATAAGGCCTCAAATATTTTGAAACATGAGCTATTTTGTTTGTAAGCTCATTAATGCCCCATCTCCAAGTCAGTTAAGAGTTAATAAGTCATCATAAAATTAGTGAGTAGGTGTTAGTTATAAGCATTAATGCCTTAGCATTGTGTTCATATAGAGGTATTATTATGAGAATTGTATTAAAATTGCCCCCCCCTCCGCTCCTAGTGTATAGTTGTGGTCGCGTGGGGTGCCATGTGGCCTTGAGTTGGCCCCCGCCGACTGGGGCTTAGCCCTAACCATGCCACCACCCATAAAAAAATGCCACGGTTTCGGATAGTGGTTAAGACCCAACTGCAGCTCGAACGATCCGATAGTGGTTGCGAAGACGCTGTGTAAGTGGAGGTCGGGAGTTTAATTTGCGCGGGTAACAATTTTTTTTGACCCAACCAACATTGGCTAAATTCGGGGTGCCACGTGGTGCCCTTTGATTGGGCCACGTATCACCCTATGATTCATCTGTACAGTACAATCAACGCATAGTCAGCATGCACAGACAACTACCACGTCAAATACCGTACAACCACGTGTCGTGCCACGTCAACATTCGTACTGCCACATCACCTGCCTGTTAACTGCCACATCAGCTTTTGTACAACCCACCTGTCGTTCGTACTACCACGTCAGCTTTTGTACAACCCACTTGTCATTCGTACTACCACGTGTCAGCATATCATTGGGCCACATCATGTATGGACTGCCATGTGTCATCCATACATTGCCATGTGTCAATTCTATATTGGTCCAACTCAGCCCGAAAATGCCAAAATCGAGTGACACATGTTACCTCCCGGTGTTGCCACATGTTCTGTCAACGTCAACTGTCGTACTGCTTACATCCGCAGTATGGCCTGTTGACTTTGACCAAGTTGATGTTTTTTGCCTGTTTGGGAAATTGATCAGAACGTGATAACTTTCGCACACGACTCCATTTGTGAAAAAAATTATATGGCTGAAATCAACACAACGAGCTGGACGTAATGGCATTGGTTTCATCTGATTCCGAGAAATTTGATTTTTGGGCCTTCCTGGATCCATTTTGGATCAGTGGTGGTCTAGGAGCAAGTTGGAGTGTTAGTCGTGATGATGACACAAATTTAGTGTAAGGCACATGTGTTTCCCTTACCTTTGAATCTGAGTCATGTTTTTGGCTCGTCCTTCATGTTCATCTAGCTTACCCTTTTTATCATCTTTAGAGCTATCCCCATGAACTGACCTTCCTTGTTCCCCCACTTGTTGTATGTCTTACATGATATAAGAAGGTTCAATATAAAATCTACAAAATTATGCACGTGAACCTTCTCACTCTCTTCATCCTTGCAATGTGGCAATTGCAACTAGCTATGCTTATAGAGGTCGCTCGTTCCTCACCAAGTATTCAAATTCATAGGTGACTTGGACTTGACAATCCTTTCAAGTTGGAGTCAACTTAAACTCAACCCTTTAACTTGGAGTCAACTTGAAAAAACATAAAACACATAAAACATTCCAAATATACTTTGGAAGGGTTTATCTATTCATTAGGGCATTAAGGGCATTAAGGGCATTTTAGTATAGTTTTGAGAGGCCCCATTCTAATTCAGCCCTCCATATATCTCCTTCTTTACTCTTAGCTAACGAAAGAAAGTCGACCCTCAATCTCCTTATCAACCATCAATGAACATTGAACAAAAAAGTATCAATGTGATGCCAACTCTCCATTTGAATGGCCTTGTAATGTGTCTTATTTGTCTGAGTGATTACCTAACAACTTATTATCAATTCATTATCGCATACCAATATGTTATAAAAACACCTTCGTGAATTTAAGGGGCTTTGCAAGGACTTGCATAAATATTTGCCATGTACCTTTGCATGCTTTCGTACCAACAAATCAATTAAGTTTTGTTAGCTAAATGGGTAAGATTTTTAGAGAGTTAGGTCTCATCTTTATTATCTCTTTTGCTACCTTATTAATCTTTAGTAGTTACATATTATCTTTATTATCTCTTTTGTTGCTTTATTAACCTTTATCTTACTAAGTGTAGAAGTCGACCCTTCATCTCATTATAAACCTTTAGCTAATGAAAAGAAGTTGACCCTTCATCTCCTTATAAGTTTTTAGCTATTGAAGCACAATCAATCCTTTGTCTCGTTAGTTCAGTCAATGAAAATGTATCTTGTTGTGTACCTAAACACATGTATTTTTATATGCAAATAAATCTATGTTGATGAGCTACTTTTTATTCAAGTTCGTAGTTGTGTAATAATGTAGTTTTATGATGATTTCTACATTGCCACATATATTAAATAAGGCCTCAAATATTTTGAACATGGGCTATTTTGTTTGTAATCTCATTAATGCCCCATATCCAAGTCAATTAAGAGTTACTTGTATTAATAAGTCATCATAAAGCTAGTGGGTAGGTGTTAGTTATAAGCATCAATGCTTTAGCATTATGTTGGTAGATAAATATTATTATTAGAATTGTATTAAAAGCGCCCACCCCCCTCCCCACCACATACAAATGCATTTATGTTGATGAGCTATTTTGTATTCAAGCTCGTAGTTTTGTAATAATGTGATTTTATGATGATTTCTACATGGCCACATATATTAAATAAGGCCTCAAATATTTTGAACATGAGCTATTTTATTTGTAAGCTCATTAATGCCCCATCTCCAAGTCAGTTAAGAGTTAATAAGTCATCATAAAGTTAGGGAGTAGGTGTTAGTTATAAGCATCAATACCTTAGCATTATGTTCATAGAGAGGCATTATTATGAGAATCGTACTAAAAGTGCCCCCCCTCCACTCCTAGTGTATAGTTCTGGTCGTGTGGGGTTCCATGTGGTCCTGTGTTGGCCCCCACCAACTGGGGCTTATCCCTAACCATGCCACCACCCACAACAAAATGCCATGGTTTAGGATAGGGGTTAAGACCCAACATCAGCTTGGACGGTCTGTCGGTGGTTGCGAAGACGATGTGTAAGTGGAGGTCAGGCGTTCAATTCCCGCGGGCAATTTTTTTTTTTGACCCAACCAACATTGGCTAAATCTGGGGTGCCACGTGGTGCCCTCTGATAGGGCCACATGTCGCCCTGTGATTCGTTCATACAGTACAATCAACGCACAATCAACTGTCGCGTCAACTACCGTACCACCACGTGTCGTGCCACATCAAAATCCGTACTACCACGTCACCTGCCCAGTCAACGGCCACCCCAACTTCTGTACAACCCACGTGTCGTTCGTACTGCCACGTGTCATCATGTACGAACTTCCACGTGTCATCCGTACGTTGCCACATGTCAATTATGTACTAGTCCATCTCAACCCAAAAACGCCAAAATCGAGTTACACATGTCACCTCCTGGTGCTACCATGTGTCTTGCTGACATCGCATGTTGTATTGGTGATGTCAACAGTATGGCCTGTTGACTTTGACCAGTTTGACTTGTTTTTCCTGTTTGAGAAATCGATTAGAATGCGATAACTTTCGCATACAATGTCCATTTGCGAAAACAATTATATGGTCGAAATTAGTGCAACGAGCATGAAGCAATGGCGTTGGTTTCATTTGATTTCGAGAACTTTGATTTTTAGGCCTTCCTAGATCCATTTTGGATCAGTTGTAGTCTAGGAACAAGTTGGAGTGTTGGTCATGATGACGACACAAGTTTAGTGTAAGGCACATGTGTTTCCCTTACCTTTGAATCTGAGTCATGTTTTTGGCTCGTCCTTCATATTCATCTAGCTTACCCTTTTTATTCATCTTTAGAGCTATCCCCGTGAACAGACCTTCCTTGTTCCCCCACTTGTTGTATGGCTTACACGATATAAGAAAGATCAACATAAAATCTACAAAATTATGCATGTGAACCTTCCCACTCTCTTCATCCTTGCAATGTGGAAATTGCAACTAGCTATTATTATAGAGGTCGCTCGTTCCTCACCAAGTATTCAAATTCATAGATGACTTGGACTTGACAAACCTTTCAAGTTGGAGTCAACTTAAACTCGACCCTTTAACTTGGAGTCAACTTGAAAAAACATAAAACACATGAGATATTCCAAATATACTTTGGAAGGTTTATCTATTCATTGGGGCATTAGGGGCATTTTAGTATAGTTTTGAGATGCCCCATTTTAAGTCAGCCCTCCATATATCTCCTTCTCCATTCTCAATCTCCTTATCAACCATCAATGAACATTGAACAAGAAGGTATCAATACGATGTCAACTCTCCATTTTAAGGGCCTTGTAATGTGTCTTATTTGTCCGAGTGTTTACCTAACAACTTAATATCAATTCATTGTTGCATACCAATATGTTATAAAAACACCTTCATGAATTTAAGGGGCTTTGGAAGGACTTGCATAAAATATTTGCCATGTACCTTTACATGTTATCGTACCAACAAATCAATTAGGTTTTGTTAGCTAAATGGGTATGATTTTTAGAGAGCTAGGTCTCATCTTTATTATCTCTTTTGCTACCTTATTAATCTTTAGTAGTTACATCTTATCTTTTTTATCTCTTTTGTTGCTTTATTAAGTTTTATCTTACTTTGTGTAGAAGTCGACCCTCCATCTCATTATAAACCTTTAGCTAATGAAAAGAAGTTGACCCTTCATCTCCTTATAAATTTTTAGCTATTGAAGCAAAGTCAATCCTTCGTCTTGTTAGCTCAGTCAATGAAAATGTATCTTGTTGTGTACCTAAACACAATTTTTTTATATGCAAATAAATCTATGTTAATGAGCTATTTTTTATTCAAGCTCGTAGTTGTGTAATAATGTAGTTTTATGATGATTTCTACACGGCCACATATATTAAATAAGGCCTCAAATATTTTGAACATGAGCTATTTTGCTTGTAAGTTCATTAATGCCCCATCTCCAAGTCAATTAAGAGTTACTTGTATTAATAAGTCATCATAAAGCTAGTGGCTAGGTGTTGGTTATAAGCATCAATGCCTTAGCATTATGTTGGTAGATAGGTATTATTATGAGAATTGTATTAAAAGTGCCCTTAGTGTAAGGCACATATGTTTCCCTTTCCTTTGAATATGAGTCATATTTTTGGCTCATCCTTCATATTCATATAGCTTACCCTTTTTATTCGTCTTTAGAGCTATCCCATGAACCGACCTTCCTTGTTCCCCCACTTGTTGTATGGCTTACATGATATAAGAAAGTTCAACATAAAGTCTACAAAATTATGCATGTGAACCTTCCCACTCTCTTCATCCTTGCAATGTGGAAATTGCAACTAGCTATGCTTATCGAGGTCACTCATTCCTCACCAAGTATTCAAAATCATAGATGACTTGGACTTGACAAGCCTTTCAAGTTGGAGTCAACTTAAACTCAACCCTTTAACTTGGAGTAAACTCGAAAAAACATAAAACACATTAAATTTTCCAAATATACTTTGGAAGGGTTTATCTATTCATTGGGGCATTAGGGGCATTTTAGTGTAGTTTTGAGAGGCCCCATTCTAAGTCAACCCTCCATATATCTCTTTCTCTACTCTTAGATAACAAAAGAAAGTTGACCCTCAATCTCCTTATCAACCATCAATGAACATTGAACAAAAAGGTATCAATATGATGTCAACTCTCCATTCAAAGGGCCTTTTAATGTGTCTTATTTGTCCAAGTGTTTACCTAACAACTTAATATCAATTCATTATCCCATACCAACATGTTATAAAAACACCTTCGTGAATTTAAGGGGCTTTGGAAGGACTTGCATAAAATATTTTCCATGTACCTTTACATGTTATTGTACCAACAAATCAATTAGGTTTTGTTAGCTAAATGGGTAAGATTTTTAGAGAGTTGGGTCTCATCTTTATTATCTCTTTTGTTACATTATTAATCTTTAGTAGTTACATCTTATCTTTATTATCTCTGTTGTTGCTTTGTTAAGCTTTATCTTACTAAGTGTAGAAGTCGACCCTCCATCTCATTATAAACCTTTAGCTAATGAAAAGAGGTTGACCCTTCATCTCCTTATAAATTTTTAGCTATTGAAGCAAAGCCAATCCTTCGTTTTGTTAGCTCGGTTAATGAAAATGTATCTTGTTGTGTACCTAAACGCATTTTTTTTTATATGCAAATAAATCTACGTGGATGAGTTTTTTTTTATTCAAGCTCGTAGTTGTGTAATAATGTAGTTTTGTGATGATTTCTACATGGCGACATATATTAAATAAAGCCTCAAATATTTTGAACATGAACTATTTTGTTTGTAATCTCATTAATGCCCCATCTCCAAGTCAATTAAGAGTTACATGTATTAATAAATCATCATAAAGATAGTGGGTAGGTGTTAGTTACAAGCATCAATGCCTTATCATTATGTTGGTAGATAGGTATTATTATGAGAATTGTATTAAACCACCCCCCCCCCCCACATGCAAATGCATTTATGTTGATGAGCTATTTTGTATTCAAGCTCGTAGTTTTGTAATAATATGGTTTTAAGATGATTTCTACATGGCCACATATATTAAATAAGGCCTCAAATATTTTGAAGATGAGCTATTTTGTTTGTAAGCTCATTAATGCCCCATATCCAAGTCAATTAATAGTTAATAAGTCATCATAAAGTTAGTGAGTAGGTGTTAGTTATAAGCATCAATGCCTTAGCATTGTGTTCGCAGAGAGGTATTATTATGAGAATCATACTAAAAGCGCTCCCCCTCCACTCCTGGAGTATAGTTCTGGTTGTGTGGGGTGCCATGTGGCCCTGCATTGGCCCCCACCGACTGAGGCTTAGCCCTAACCATGCCACCACCCATAACAAAATGCCACGGTTTCGGATAGGGGTTAAGACCCAACTGCAGCCCGAACAATCCGTCGGTGGTTGTGAAGACGCTATGTATGTGGAGGTCAGGCATTCAATTCCTGCAGGTAAATTTTTTTTTTGACCCAACCAACATTGGCTAAACCCGGGGTGACACATGGTGCCCTATGATTGGGCCATGTGTCGCCCTGTGATTTGTTTGTACGATACAATCAGCTGCCACGTCAACTACCGTACAACCACATATTGTGCCATGTCAACGTCTGTACTACCACAACACATGTTGCCTCATCTTCCGAACATCCCACATGTCATCCATACTTCCATGTGTTAGCCTATCATTGGGCCACGTCATGTACGGATTGTCACATGTCATTCGTACACTGCCACGTGTCAATTCCGTACTGGTCCAACTCAACCCGAAAATGCCAAAATCGAGTGACATGTGTCACCTCCTCGTGCTACCACGTGTCCTACTGACGTGATGCTGATGTCATATTGATGGCATCAATAGTACGACCTGTTGACTTTGACTAGTTTGACTTTTTTTCCCTGTTTGGGAAATCGATCAGAACACGATAACTTTCGCATACGACGTCCATTTGCGAAAAAAATTATATGGCCAGAATCAGTGCGACGAGACAGATGCAATGGCGCTGGTTTCATCAAATTCTGAGAACTTTGATTTTTAGGCCTTCCTGGATCCATTTTGGATCAGTTGTGGTCTAGGAGCAAGTTGGAGTGTTAGTGGTGATGATGACACAAGTTTAGTGTAAGGAACATGTGTTTCCCTTACCTTTGAATCTGAGTCATGTTTTTGGCTCGTCCTTCATATTCATCTAGCTTACCCTTTTTATTCGTCTTTAGAGGTATCCCCATGAACTAACCTTCCTTGTTCCCCCACTTGTTGTATGGCTTACATGATATAAGAAAGTTCAACATAACATCTACACAATTATGCATGTGAACCTTCCCACTCTCTTCATCCTTGCAATGTGGCAATTGCAACTAGCTATGCTTATAGAGGTCGCTCGTTCCTCACCAAGTATTCAAATTCATAGATGATTTGGACTGACAAGCCTTTCAAGTTAGAGTCAACTTAAACTCCTCCCTTTAACTTGGAGTCAACTCCAAAAAAAATAAAACACACAAAATATTCCAAATATACTTTGGAAGGGTTTATCTATTCATTGGGGCATTAGGGGCATTTTAGTATAGTTTTGAGAGGCCCCATTCTAAGTCATCCCTCGATATATCTCCTTCTCTACTCTTAGCTAATGAAATAAAGTTGACCCTCAATCTCCTTATCAACCATTAATGAACATTGAACAAAAAGGTATCAATATGATGTCAACTCTCCATTTGAAGGGCCTTGTAATGTGTCTTATTTGTCCGAGTGTTTACCTAACAACTTAATATCAATTCATTATCGTATACCAATATGTTATAAAAACACCTTCGTGAATTTAAGGGGCTTTGGAAGGACTTGCATAAAATATTTACCATGTACCTTTACATGCTATCGTACTAACAAATCAATTAAGTTTTGTTAGCCAAATGGGTAAGATTTTTAGAGAGTTAGGTCTCATCTTTATTATCTCTTTTGCTACCTTATTAATCTTTAGTAGTTACATCTTATCTTTTTTATCTCTTTTGTTGCTTTATTAAGCTTTATCTTACTAAGTGTAGATGTCGACCCTCCATCTCATTATAAACCTTTAGCTAATGAAAATAAGTTGACCCTTCATCTCCTTATAATTTTTTAGCTATTGAAGCAAATTCAATCCTTCGTTTCATTAGCTCAGTCAATGAAAATGTATCTTGTTGTGTACCTCAACACATTTTTTTTATATGCAAATAAATCTATGTTGGTGAGCTATTTTTTATTCAAGCTCGTAGTTGTGTAATAATGTAATTTTATGATGATTTCTACATGGCCACATATATTAAATAAGGCCTCAAATATTTTGAACATGAGCTATTTTGTTTGTAAGCTCATTAATGCCCCAACTCCAAGTCAATTAAGAGTTACTTGTATTAGTAAGTCATCATAAAGCTAGTGGGTAGGTGTTAGTTATTAGCATCAACACCTCAGCATTATGTTGGTAGATAGGTATTATTATGAGAATTGTATAAACGCCCCCC
>ML788378.1:27688-47232 GCA_009831015.1 Picea engelmannii
TTTATATATTGAAGGCATCAAAGAGGTACTAGGCAACAAGAAATCGAACTCAATTGCTTGATTACTCCATATGCAACTCATGTAAACACCCAACGATTTGGTGAGAGGAATACGTGCTAGATACAAGGAAATAAAATTAGAAATTGGGCTTGGGAAAGGCAACTATGGTAACAGGCACAATACCGTAGCTGTTCATCTCATTTAACCAATTAGATAAATGCTCTGAGTCTCTTAGTTGTTGGATTTCATTGCTATGGGCAATTCATGAATTGGTTCAAGGCCCAGAGCTGTTAGTTGAGTGGGTAAAGAATCGATTGGTTAATGCCAAATGGGGATCACGGTGACTGTTGGATATCACCATCCCATTGAATTGACCTTCATAAGAAAACTGGATTGCATTAGTTTCTAAAAACATCAAGTCACATAGACCAATAATTAAAATGCCCACTAATTTAGTGTATTAGCAAATTGATTAAGGCACATGGAATTATCAAAATGCACAAGCAGTAATCCACAATCCACACAATCGTTGATACTCCATTTGACCATTTTGGACTGCTGAGATTTTACCTTATGAACCCAAACGAGAAAACCAACTTCAAATGGTGATGCTCAATATTTATTCTTGACAGTTGCAGAGTTACAATGCAGGCTTATGGCTCTCCAAGCCATTTAGCAATTTATATAGCCAAAGTTTTCCTCTCCCTCTTCTTCCACTTTGCCCAAAAAACCCTTTATGAGTTGATTTCCAAAAGGATATAGGTAGCTAGTGCAGTGCCCAGGGGTAGATGGAAGGCAAAACATCCTTGTCCTTTTCATTTCCTATTTTCCAATGTTCTTCTCTCATATTTCGTCCTTTTTCTCATTCAATTTTTCCCCTTTTCTTTTGTTTAATTTCTTAATGCTTTCATTGTCCTCTTTTTTTCAACCCTCGATTTTTGTCGATTGTTGGTGTGTACAAAGTCTTATCCCATTTGTTTGCTTATTTGGGTCTGTTTCGGATCACGCCACCTCATTTGAGAGGCTTTTGGTCTCCAAAAGCCTCAAGGAAACCAATTTCTTTTCATCAATATGCCTCCTGTCTGCTTCTTTGGAATATGGTTCTCAACTTTGGCTCTTGGCTATATCTCTGACTCCGACTTTGGCTCTTGGCTGTATCTCTGACTCCGGCTTTGGCTCTTGGCTGTATCTCTGACTCCGGCTTTGGCTCTGGTCTCTGGCTTCAATTGTTTCAACAATGTAGAAATCTGGTCAATGATTCTTTGCTATGAGCAATCTTTAGATTTTGGAGTTTATAATCCTTTCCCATCTTCAACGTGCAAGTTTTTTTCATTCCCAGACTTGGAGATGGTCATTCTTGGCAGCCAATGGAAGCCAAGTTGAATTTTGGTCTTCACTCATTCACTGTAATTCCAATAAACTGCAATCTTTGTCATCAAGTCAATTGCAAACACATTTGTTGTCTTGAAAAGTGTAATTGTAGCTCTTCTAAACAATCATTCCTTTGCTCATTGAAGGTCCATCACACATTTAACAATGATTTTTGGTCCAATTACAAGAAACCAAAAATAATTATGCCATTCACACAACAAATCAACAAAACGAAGTGTGGATTGCCTTCTTTTGCTGAGATCAATTGCTTCCCAACATGGAAAGAACTCTATTGCTTGCACGTGCTTACACAACACTTTGTCTTAGCAACAATGTCAGTGGAATGATGTCCTTTGTGTGCAAAGTTAGCACTTTCTTCTACCCAAAGAAATTGACAAATCATGCACGTGTATGTCTGTATATGACATCAATGCTTATAGTCTTGAGGGTGAGTGGATTGCCTCAAGATTTGGACAGTACAAGGAATGGCTAAAGGACAACTTGGAGAAATTGTTGCAGCCAATGGCTTACCAAATGCAAATGTACTTGATGCAAAGTGCAGAAATATAATCCAAAATGCAAAATTAATCATTCACATCACTATTACATGCCATCGACTTAGCAGTTAAATATACCACAAATTATTCAGCATGCAGAGAAAGGAAGTTTTGATGCCAATTCGGGCTATAGCTACTGCTTCACACAACTCACATGAATATAGACAAAAATTTGTTGAAGGAAACAAGCCCACATAACAACTATTTGCTTCTTCAATTGCCACGGAGTTTCAAGGAACTCACAGTATCAACACATCTCCAAGAAGAGAATTTTTGTGCAATATCGAAGGCCAGAATTAGGTAGTGGTTGTCCTCTATGTTGGCATCAACTTGCTTAGTGCCCATTCATCTTGGTACTACATGGATTTCTTGGTATCCTCCTTTTCTCCATGTGCTATGAATTTGTTGTTGTATTGGGGAAGTCTTCTTGCCATTCTTCCTCTGAAAACATTCGGGTTTATGGAATGTGGCTTTTTTCTCGTAGAAAGATGCCTCGAGATGGCCTTTCTTCCCACAGAAGGAACATACCTCAGAATACCAACAATTGGTAGCTTTGTGGCCTTTCTTCTTGCAACAATAACAAGCGAGGGATGTCTTGCTTGATGCATACCTCTTGTTCTTGCTCTTTTACTTCTTTCTTTGGTTGATTGTCTTGCTACCTCTTATGGGTGTTGGTGTAGACCAAGTCTCTAATCATTGTTGTTCTTTTGTGATCCACCACAAGAAGGATGGAGTGGTAGTATGTTCCCATATTTATTTATTGGCGCTCTTTCTTTCGAGGAAAAGGCCAAATTTGCCATATGTTTTGTCCTCACAAAAGTGATATTGGTGGACATGGCGTTTTCCTTTTTGCAATTGAAATCTAGGACTTCATGCTTGGTCCTTAGTTCAACTATAATGGGTCTTACGATTTCTTATCTTCTCTTGCCTAACTCTTGACCTTTCTAGCTCATCTGTCCTAATAGCATGGAATTGATGCTTCTATTATGCTTTTCAAAATCACCGAAATGATCTTGAGAAAGGTTCAAGGAAGGAGCTGGCTTCTCTAATAGCAATGGAAGGTTGCTTTGCTTCCTTGGTCTCTTGGACAACTACCTGTAGCTTGGCCAATTCTTGGTACGACGGAGACATCAATAGAGTGAGCCTCTCTTCTTGCTTATTATCCAATTGAATTCTCTTCTCTCCAATTTGCACGTGTTGAACTTTGTTCTTGTCCCAATCTGCCACAACGATGGTGAGGAAGTCTTGGTGTCCAACAAAGTGATCCTTTAGCAACGAAAACCATTTTGCAGAGGTCTCAAGGTCCTTTTCCAATGCTACTAGCCTTTAGTCAAACATCTGTACCTTCTCCTTCAAGTGCTGGTTCTCTTTGTGAATCTACACATTGATGGCCCTTAGGTCTTTCGACCTCTCTCTCTTTAGTGCTTTACTTGTGCTGGGTCTGCTTCTCCTAAGTGTCGACAGTTGCTTCATGGTCAAGGATTCAGTGGCTTTGATATCAATATGATTCGTAAACATGAGACTTATAGCCTTGGTCCCTCATGTTTCACCAACACGTATCCTTTGCATAAATGAAAATTTGTTTTTGTACTTGGAATTATGCAAAGATCTTTGTCTTCAGAATGGATTCCAACGCTTGGCTTAATGGCTTTATATTGCCAATGGGCAATACTAGCACTTGGAAAAGAATTGCCCTTTTTGTCAATGCTAAAGCAAAATAAACGTTTTGCTATGCAATATGCCAATCAACAATTGATCTCTAACTTGGTCATTGCAACTAAAATGTCTATCTCTGTGCTTGTTTTGTTTCCAATGGCTTATGTTATGTATCACATTACTCGAACCAATGTCATATGGACACAGTTCCTCTGGCTCTCTTTTGAGAACTATTGAACTAAGACCATTTTGAGCGAAAACATTCCAAGTGCTTCTATTCTCATCAATTACATGAATGAAGGGCTGTGCTTAATGTTCCATCAAATGATAACGATCACACAAGCACTCCCCCTCACCACACCGCTTTCCTCAATAGTTCTTTAATTGAAAGACAAGGCAAAGTATATGAGACCATTTGTTTGATGTATGGAATTCAATCACCAATGTTGTCACAATACTCCAACAACAAAAGGACTATAAATCATTCTAGCATTTACAAATGATAGAAATGCTTTCCTTGATGTGAATGTTACCCAACATTATTGCAAGTATATATATGCAAATTCAGACCAACAAATAAATAGGAACGGTGACTAGACACATTGGTTTACTAAGTGAAGATCATTCTAATGCTACCACAATGAGGTATGCATATTTTCCATTTGATATCCATTTGAATAACATGCCATCTCAAAATACATCAACGTATTTTAATTACCAATGTGTCCTTGTAGGAAATAACAATGGTTGAGGGTTATCTTGACCACACGAACTTTTAAGGGCAATAATGTAGGGCTCAGGCTGTTACACTTTGTTCCCAAGTCAATTTGCAACAAGATGCTAAGAAATGAAGGGTTGAGAATATCTAAGTTGCAGGAAACGCGACCCCCTTGTTTCCCTCGTTGAAACGAGCCAAAACGTGGGTACGAGTACGATATGATTGAGAAATGTCGTCGGTCGTACCATATGGTGTTTCCCGATTTGAAATGCCGTATGGTATGACCATCGACGTTTCTCAGTGACGCAGTTGACTCCACCTCTGCTGACCTCCCGGTCTTAAGGATCGTTCAACTTCCTTTTTTTGAGCCAGAGTGACTCTTTGATTCCTCAGTGGAATCTCTGTTAAAACCTGATCCACAGGTCCTTAATTTCCCCACGGTCTTCTGCACTTTGATCGCTGCCTCTTCCTCAATAGGAAAAATATTCTTTCGGGTTTGGGGGTTTTCTGATCCCCGATGTCAAGAGTTCTTTGTCCTCTTGAGTCCCCGATCTCCAATTTACAGATTTCCTGAAATGGCCTTTAACTTCGGTTAGCCCCGTGGGCTAGACCTTTTGCCCATATGACCTCCTCTATATGACCGCAGTCCCTTTCGGGGTTTCAGGCTTTCAAATGCTGAAACGCATATGTCCTCAGGATTCCCGATCCTCCGAATCCCGATTGCCCGATATGACCTTTCTCGCCTTAGCCCCTCCTGGCTATGCCCTAGCCCATGTGACCAGTTCTCATAAGATCGCATCCTTATCTCCTTTCGGGTTTTCTGACTTTCTTATGACGAAATGCATGGACACTTTGTCCTCGGAATCCCCGATATCCCGATATGACGTCAGCTGGCCCCACAGTGGAGCTTTCCACCTTATCGGGATTTCGGACTTCGCGTTTCGGAAATGTATGGACTTCTTGTCCACGGGATCCCCGATATCCCGAATCTCGTAATGCCGATGGATGACTTTCCTTTTGGGAAATTTCTCGAATGCTTCGATTGTTGCCACACATCCTCCTATGATGGACGGTCCTGATTGCTTCTCACGATTTCGGAGTTTTCGCTGCTGAAATGCTTCAAAATCTTGTCCTCTCGATTCCCGAGATGCCGATGGATTCCTGTTCTCGCCCACGTGTCCCAACTGATGGACGGCTCAGATCATTTCCGGGATTTCCAACATGGATTTTCCCGATCTCTTGTCCTCCGGATTCGCGAAACGTCGAACCCCGATATGCCGATGGACTCTCCTATCAGGATTTTTCCCGAAGATCTCGATCTTCGCCGCGCGTCCTTTCAAGATGGACGGTTCTGATTCGATCTCGGGTTTTCGTGACTTGCGATGCCCCGATGACACACTTTCTCTGTCAACTTGAAACCTCCGTCGTCGAAATGGTGACAGGTTCTCAATTTCTGCCACGTGTCTCCTCAATATGGATGGCTCAGATTGATTCCAGGATTTTCACTATGAAAATTCCCGATCTCTCGTCCTCGTGACTCCCGATTTCACGAACGCTGATATCCCGATGGCCATGCCTCTCGTCGGGACTTTCCTCCTCCCGTTCACGAAGCTTAAACCTCGTGCAACTCCTGGCTGATCCAACAGCTGACGGAGTTTCGACACTTCTTGATGAAGTGTCTCCACCGTCCATTCCACCGATCTCCTACGCACTCTCCAGAGACTAAACTCCGCGCGTCTTCACTTGATCCAACGGTTGACGGGTATCTGAGTGAGATCCAATGGCTCACGATCTCCTCTTCTGTGCGCTCCTCCTACTCTCTCCTGGACGTGAAATTTTCAATGGTCCAGATCTCTTTTCCAGTCTGATCGGACGGCTGCTATGCCTCCTGCTTAGCTTCAACGTTTTCTTCCGGGGTTTGGAAGAATTTCAAGTTCTCAAAGGCCTCTGCGAACTCCTTTACTTTGATTTCTCCCGCGTGTACATGAAGAACGCTGTCCCTCCTGAGCTTTGGGGAACTCTGAACTCTTCGAAGGGTTCTGTGGTTTCTGCACTCCTTGCAGTTACGCTCTGTGCACCTAAAGCACTACTCCTCCTGAGCTTATCCTTGAATCCTCAAGGGGTTCTTTGACTTCTGCGCCTCTGCAGAGTCTTCACGCACACAAAGTGCTATCTCTCCTGAGCTTCTCAAACACTCGGATCTCTAAGGAAATAAATCCTTCATCCTTTCTCCCGCAGATGGAGAATTTAAGGCCTTCCTGGCTATCCTTCTGCTCAAGCAACCTATTGCTGAGTCCGCAGGGTGTTCAACAACCCTGTGAAGATCCCTCAGTGGACTCTTCCTTCAATTCCAAAACTCAAAGAGTTCTCTTCTCTTCTGTGCCTGTCTCTACACCTACTCAATGCCCTCCTGGCAGAGTGTCTTCTCACAGAACATCCAATAGTTATGTACTCTTATGTGCACTTATACACCTGCTCAATGCCCACTTGGCAGAGCTTCACAAAATCCTTAGTGATTCTGGTTCTCCTTGAACTCTCAGTAGAGTTCTTCCTCAGTACCACTGTGCATATGCTCAGTGCCCACTTGGCAGAATTTCACAGAACTCCTCAGAGCTTCTATCTGCAACTGTGTTCTTCTCCACAGCCTTGCCTCCAAGGTATTCAACAACCTTGAGGTCTTTCTCCTGAGTTGTTGACTCCAGTTCTTGTGCCATAGCAAGTCTTTGTCTTAACTCGCAGGATTCAGAAGTGCTTTAGTGCACTGGTATTCAGAGACCGCAGTACTCTGTCACGCCCTCTTGACATGAAACCTCAAAGACCACTCAAGCCTGAAAATCAAACACACTCCTGCAAAATGCATGATAACAGCATACATTCATAGCATAATAGAACACTCACAGACATTCATTCAACACAGAATCCATGCAGGAAAAACTGCTTCTGTTTATATTAAAATGGCAAATGCCTGTATTTACAAGGCGTTCCTAAGCACGACTTGTAACAAGGACTCGACTCTTCTCTCTTCTGCTCTCTACTCGCAGATTCTCTCCTATGCTCCCAGCTCTCTCTTCTCTATGCTAGCTCCTACCAAATGAGATCCTAAATCTCCTTTTTACTTGAGGGGGCTCTTCGAGCTCTTCCCTCCAATCTACCTACCCTATTCAATTACATTGAATGGGCTGTCTAGTCCAGCATCAGATTTAGATCTTAGCCTTACAAACATTTAAAGGCCTATCTATTCTAATGCCTGTACAAAGGCACGACTCCATGGCTCAACAACCTAGACATTTAATTTACATTCAATTACAAAATTGAAGATGAGGGCTGCGCCTCTCTTCAGCCTTGAATGCATGCACTCACATGGCTGGCTGACGTGAAGAGATGCTTCTGCATCATACTCCTCAGCTGCAAAATTCATGAGCTCCTGTTCATGAGCTTCCCATCTCAGCTGTTGAAATCCTCCTGGATCCCAAACAAATCTCTGGAGCTGTTCATCTGCTCCATCTATTTGCCACTGCTGTTGCTGCCGCTGTTGCTGTTGCTTCTCTTCTGCCCAACTTCTCCTTACTGGCAATCTCCGTTGACTCTACCATCAGCCTTCTGATGTCTTCTATCACCTCATCCAACTGCTGAATTGGCTGGCCCTGTTTATGCAGTCTCCCCAGCTGCAAAAATTTTCTGCAAATGGGCAGATCACTGTGATCTCCTATGCCTTCTTCTTCATCTGCTTCCAACCTCACCTGTTGGATGTGCACGCTTTGCACCTTCATCCTTCTCTTTAGAGCTTCAATTTGTTCATACAGATCAACCAAACTAATGCTGTCTGCTTCTTCTCCTTCTTCTTCTCCAAACTCCCTGGTTACAGTCTTTTCAGTCTCCTGACTGAAAATCTTGAGCCATTCCTCGAATTGCTCATCATCCCCTTCTGCTTCTTTTGCTGTCAGCTTCAGTGCTACGGCTTCCTCAGCTTCCTGGCTGAATATGTTGAGCCATTCCTCAGAATGCTCATTTTCCTCTCCTGCTTCTGCTTGGGCAGTCTCAAACACCTGCTCCAGTTTTTCTTCTCTAACAGTCTCAGCTAGCTGTCCTTCTGTTGTTGTCGCACCTGCAACATAGATTTCTGCCTCTCCTTGGGCAAGTGGTAGGAATACCTCGATTCCCCCAATCATCAGAAGATTTCTCCGATCTTTCTCTTCTGTCAGCTGCATCTGCTGATCTAAATCCATCCCTTAGCTCACCTGCTCTGTCAGCGCTTCTGGCTGATTCCAACTCATCTACTCATCCTTGCCCACCTGGCAATATGGGATATGTTCACTGCCCTCCTGGCAGACTATGAGATCAACTGATCCCATCTTCATCAACACTCCTTGCTGAATTGAACTCACCTCTAAGTCCATGAGACTTTCAGATAGTCTCGAATGCTCATCTCTGCCCACCTGGCAATTTGATATGCTTCCACTACCCTTTTGGCAGTCTGAGAGATCTCGTAGCGACCTCATTTCATTGCCCACCTGGAAATGTGAAATTCCCTGGCTGTCCTCATGACAGTCTCTGAGATCCCGCAGTGATCTGAACCCTTTGCCCACCTGGCAATTGGGAATTTCCTCTCTGCCCTCTTGGTAGTGCTTGAGATCTTCAGCTGATCCCATTTTATTCTCTTCACCGAGAATTATCCCAGTCTTTGGTTCACATATCTGAACCATCTCCTCAGGTCCATTGAGGTTTTCAGCATGCCTCAACCATCCTCTTAACAGTCTACGCTGTCTTCTAGCCATCAACTCCTTGACTGGCAATTTTGCTTTTGCCTTCCTCATGGGCCATTTATATACCCATCTCGCCTTGGTATTCTGCTGCATCCGCAGTTCAAGCTCTTCCATTCTTGCCCTGATGTCGGCAAGTTCTTTTCCCCTTTCGACTGTGCTCATTTGCTCTGGGCTTTTCCTCCCAGCATACCTATGGCCTTCAGTAGCCATGTTGCTGTCTCTGTCTACCCTCCTGGCAAATCTGCTGCTGTCACTCTGCAAATCTGAGTGTCTCAGCTTCTCCTACAGTCCTCCTGACTGCTTATGGATTGTTGCCTACCTGCAAAGAAATCCTTACAGAGTTTCAGTACTCTGTCTTCTTCCTTTGCCTCCCTTGCTTGAAATATACAAGCAAGAATCAGGCTCTGATACCAACTGACGCAGTTGACTCCACCTCTGCCTCGGGAAAGGCCTCTGCGCTGACCTCCCGGTCTTAAGGATCGTTCAACTTCCCCTTTTTGAGCCAGATTGACTCTTTGATTCCTAAGTGGAATCTCTGTTAAAACCTGATCCACAGGTCCTTAATTTCCCCACAGTCTTCTGCACTCCGACCGCTGCCTCTTCCTCAATAGGAAAAATATTCTTTCGGGTTTCGGGGTTTTTTGATCCCCGATGTCAAGTTCTCTGTCCTCTGGAGTCCCCGATTTACTGATTTCCCGAAATGGCCTTTAACTTCGGTTAGCCCTGTGGGCTAGAGCTTTTGCCCCTATGACCTCCCCTATATGACCGCAGTCCCTTTCGGGGTTTCGTGCTTTCAAATGCCGAAACGCATATGTCCTCAGGATTCCTGATCTTCCGAATCCCGATTGCTCGATATGACCTTTCTCGCCTTAGCCCCTCCTGGCTATGCCCTAGCCCATGTGACCAGTTCTCATAAGACTGCAGCCTTATCTCCTTTCGGGTTTTCTGACTTTCTTATGTCAAAATGCATGGACACTTTGTCCTCGGAATCCCCGATATCCCGATATGACGTCAGCTGGCCCCACAACGGAGCTTTCCACCTTATCGGGATTTCGGACTTCGTGTTTCCGAAATGTATGGACTTCTTGTCCACGGGATCCCTGATATCCCGAATCCCGTAATGCCGATGGATGACTTTCCTTTCGGGAAATTTCCCGAATGCTTCGATTGTTGCCACACGTCCTTCTATGATGGACGGTCCTGATCTCTTCTCGCGATTTCGGAGATTTCGCTGCTGAAATGCTTCGAAATCTTGTCCTCTCAATTCTCGAGATGCCGATGGACTCCCGATCTCGCTCACGTGTCACAACTAATGGACGACTCAGATCATTTTGGGATTTCCAACATGGATTTTCCCGATCTCTTGTCCTCCGGATTCGCGAAACGCCGAACCTCGATATGCCGATGGACTCTCCTATCGGGATTTTTCCCGAAGATCTCGATCTTCGCCGCGCGTCCTTTCAAGATGGACGATCCTGATTCAATCTCGGGTTTTCGTGACCTGCGATGCCCCGATGACAGATTTTCTCTGTCAACTTGAAACCCCGGTCGTCGAAATGCCGACGGGTTCTCGATTTCTGCCACATGTCACCTCAAGATGGACGGCTCAGATTGATTCCAGGATTTTCACTATGAAAATTCCAGATCTCTCGTCCTCGTGACTCCCGATTTCACGAACGTCGATATCTCGATGGCCATGCCTCTCGTCGGGACTTTCCTCCTCTCGTTCACGAAGCTTAAACCTTGTGCAACTCCTGGTTGATCTAACTGCTGACGGAGTTTCGACACTTTTTGATGAAGTGTCTCCACCGTCCGTTCCACCGATCTCCTACGCACTCTCCAGGGACTAAACTACGCGCGTCTTCACCCGATCCAACGGTTGACGGTTATCTGAGTGAGATCCAATGGCTCACGATATCCTCTTCTATGCGCTCCTCCTACTCTCTCTTGGACGTGAAATCTTCAATGGTCCAGATCTCTTTTCCAGTCTGATCGGACGGCTGCTATGCCTCCTCCTGAGCTTCAACGTTTTCTTCCGGGGTTTGGAAGAATTTCAAGTTCTCAAAGGCCTCGACCTTTGTCTTCTTTCTCCTCTGCGAACTCCTTTACTTTGAGTTCTCCTGCGCGTACATGAAGAACGCTGTCCCTCCTGAGCTTTGGGGAACTCTGAACTCTTCGAAGGGTTCTGTGGTTTCTGCACTCCTTGCAGTTACGCTCTGTGCACCTAAAGCACTACTCCTCCTGAGCTTATCCTTGAATCCCCAAGGGGTTCTTTGACTTCTGCGCCTCTGTAGAGTCTTCACGCACACAAAGTGCTATCTCTCCTGAGCTTCTCAAACACTCGGATCTCTAAGGAAATAAATCCTTCATCCTTTCTTCTGCAGATGGAGAATTTAAGGCCTTCCTGGCTATCCTTCTGCTCAAGCAACCTATTGCTGAGTCCGCAGGGTGTTCAGCAACCCTGTGAAGATCCCTCAGTGGACTCTTCCTTCAATTCCAGAACTCAAAGTGTTCTCTTCTCTTCTGTGCCTGTCTGTACACCTACTCAATGCCCTCCTGGCAGAGTGTCTTCTCACAGAACATCCAACAGTTCTGTACTCTTCTGTGCACTTATACACCTGCTCAATGCCCACTTGGCAGAGCTTCACAGAATCCTTAGTGATTCTGGTTCTCCTTGAACTCTCAGTAGAGTTCTTCCTCAGTACCACTGTGCATATGCTCAGTGCCCACTTGGCAGAATTTCACAGAACTCCACAGAGCTTCTGTCTGCAACTGTGTTCTTCTCCACAGCCTTGCCTTTCAAGGTATTCAACAACCTTGAGGTCTTTCTCCTGAGTTGACTCTAGTTCTTGTGCCACAACACGTCTTTGTCTAAACCCGCAGGATTCAGAAGTGCTTCTGTGCATTGGTATTCAGAGACCGCAGTACTCTGTCACGCCCTCTTGACATGAAACCTCAAAGACCACTCAAGCCTGAAAATCAAACACACTCTTGCAAAATTCATGATAACAACATACATTCATAGCATAATAGAACACTCACAGACATTCATTCAACACAGAATCCATCCAAGAAAAACTGCTTCTGTTTATATTAAAATGGCAAATGCATGTATTTACAAGGTGTTCCTGAGCACAGCCTGTAACAAGGTCTCGACTCTTGTCTCTTCTGCTCTCTACTGGCAGATTCTCTCCTATGCTCCGAGCTCTCTCTTCTCTATGCTTGCTCCTACCAAATGAGATCCTAAATCTCCTTTTTACTTGAGGGGGCTCTTCGAGCTCTTCCCTCCAATCTACCTACCCTATTCAATTACATTGAATGGGCTGTCTAGTCCAGCATCGGATCTAGATCTCAGCCTTACAAACATTTAAATGCCTATCTATTCTAATGCCTGTACAAAGGCACAACTCCATGGCTCAACAACCTAGACATTTAATTTACATTCAATTACAAAATTGAAGATGAGGGCTGCGCCTCTCTTCAGCCTTGAATGCATGCACTGACATGGCTGGCTGACGTGGAGAGATGCTCCTGCATCATACTCCTCAGCTGCAAAATTCATGAGCTCTTGCTCATGAGCTTCCCATCTTAGCTGTTGAAATCCTCCTGGATCCCAAACAAATCTTTGGAGCTGTTCATCTGCTCCATCTATTTGCTGTTGCTGCTGCTGCTTCTCTTCTGCCCAACTTCTCCTTACTGACAGTCTTTGCTGACTCTACCATCAGCCTTTTGATGTCTTCTATCACCTCATCCAGTTGCTGAATTGGCTGGCCCTGTTTATGCAGTCTCCCCAGTTGCAAAAATTTTCTACAAATGGGCAAATCACTGTGATCTTCCATGCCTTCTTCTTCATCTGCATCCAACCTCACCTGTTGGATGTGCACGCTCTGCACCTTCATCCTTCTCTCTAGAGATTCAATTTGTTCATACAGAGCAACCAAACTAATGCTGTTTGCTTCTTCTCCTTTTTCTTTTCCAAACTCCCTGGTTGCAGTCTTTTCAGTCTCCTCACTGAAAATATTGAGCCATTCCTCGAATTGCTCATCATCCCCTTCTGCTTCTTTTGCTGTCAGCTTCAGTGCTACAACTTCCTCAGCTTCCTGGCTGAATATGTTGAGCCATTCCTCAGAATGCTCATTTTCCTCTCCTGCTTCTGCTTGGGCAGTCTCAAACACCTTCTCCAATTTTTCTTCCCTGACAGTCTCAGCTAGCTGTCCCTTTGTTGTTGTCGCATCTGCAACATAGATTTCTGCCTCTCCTTGGGTAAGTGGTAGGAATACCTCGATTCTCCCAATCATCAGAAGATTTCTCCGATCTTCCTCTTCTGTCAGCTGCATCCGCTGATCTAAATCCATCTCCGAGCTCACCTGCTCTGTCAGCTCTTCTGGCTAATTCCTACTCATCTGCTCATCTCTGCCCACCTGACAATATGGGATCTGTTCACTGCCCTCCTGGCAGACTATGAGATCAACTGATCCCATCTTCATCAACACTCCTTGCTGAGTTGAACTCACCTCTAAGTCCATGAGAGTTTCAGATAGTCTCGAATGCTCATCTCTGCCCACCTGGCAATTTGAGATGCTTCCACTACCCTCTTGGCAGTCTTCGAGATCCCGCAGCGACTCATTTCATTGCCCAGCTAGAGATGTGAAATTCCCTGGTTGTCCTCATGATAGTCTCTGAGATCTCGCAGTGATCTCAACCCTTTGCCCACCTGGCAATTGGGAATTTTCTCTCTGCCCTCTTGGCAGTGCTTGAGATTTTCAGCTGATCCCATTTTATTCTCTTCACCGAGAATTCTCTCAGTCTCTGGTTCACATATTTGAACCATCTCCTCAGGTCCATTGAGGTTTTCAGCATGCCTCAACCATCCTCTTAACAGTCTACGCTGTCTTCTAGCCATCAACTCCTTGACTGGCCATTTTGCTTTTGCCTTCCTCATGGGCCATTCATATACCCATCTTGGCTTGGTATTCTGCTGCATTTGCAGTTCAATCTCTTCCATTCTTGCCCTGATGTCGGCAAGTTCTTTTCCCCTTTCGGCTGTGCTCATCTGCTCTGGGCTTTTCCTCTCAGCATACCTATGGCCTTCAGTAGCCATGTTGCTGTCTCTGCCTGCCCTCCTGGCAAATCTGTTGCTGTCACTCTGCAAACCTGAGTGTCTCAGCTTCTCCTATAGTCCTCCTGATTGCTTATGGATTGTTGCCTACCTGCAAAGAAATCCTTACAGAGTTTCAGTACTCTGTCTTCTTCCTTTGCCTCCCTTGCCTGAAATATACAAGCAAGAATCAGACTCTGATACCAACTGATGCAGTTGACTCCACCTCTGCCTCGGCAAAGGCCTCTGCGCCGACCTTCCGGTCTTAAGGGTCGTTCAACTTCCCCTTTTTGAGCCAGAGTGACTCTTGATTCCTAAGTGGAATCTCTGTTAAAACCCGATCCACAGGTCCTTAATTTCCCCACGGTCTTCTGCACTCCGACCGCTGCCTCTTCCTCAATAGGAAAAATATTCTTTCGGGTTTTGGGGTTTTCTGATCCCCGATGTCAAGAGTTCTCTGTCCTCTTGAGTCCCCGATCTCCGATTTACTGATTTTCCGAGATGGCCTTTAACTTCGATTAGCCCCGTGGGCTAGACCTTTTGCCCATATGACCTCCCCTATATGACCGCAGTCCCTTTCGGGGTTTCGAGCTTTCAAATGCCGAAACACATATGTACTCAGGATTCTCGATCCTCCGAATCCCGATTGCCCGATATGACCTTTCTCGCCTTAGCCCCTCCTGTCTATGCCCTAGCCCATGTGACCAGTTCTCATAAGACCTCAACCTTATCTCATTTTGGGTTTTCAAACTTTCTTATGTTGAAATGCATGGACACTTTGTCCTCGGAATCCCCGATATCTCAATATGACGTCAGCTGGCCCCACAACGGAGCTTTCCACCTTATCGGAATTTCGGACTTCATGTTTCCGAAATGTATGGACTTCTTGTCCACGGGATCCTCGATATCCCGAATCCCGTAATGTCGATGGATGACTTTCCTTTCGGGAAATTTCCCGAATGCTTCGATTGTTGCCACACGTCCTCCTATGATGGATGGTCCTAATCGCTTCTCGCGATTTCGGAGATTTCGCTGCTGAAATGCTTCGAAATCTTGTCCTCTCGATTCTCGAGATGCTGATGGACTCCTGATCTCGCCCACGTGTCTCAATTGATGGACGACTCGGATCATTTCCGGGATTTCCAACATGGATTTTCTCGATCTCTTGTCCTCCGGATTCGCGAAACGTCGAACCCCGATATGCCGATGGACTCTCCTATCAGGATTTTTCCCGAAGATTTCAATCTTCGCCGCGCGTCCTTTCAAGATGGACGGTCTTGATTCAATCTCGGGTTTTCGTGACTTGCGATGCCCCGATGACACACTTTCTCTGTCAACTGGAAACCTCGATCGCCGAAATGCCGACGGGTTCTCGATTTCTGCCACGTGTCTCCTCAAGATGGACGACTCAAATTGATTTTGGGATATTCACTATGAAAATTCCCGATCTCTTGTCCTCGTGACTCCCGATTTCACGAACTCCGATATCCCGATGGCCATGCCTCTCGTTGGGACTTTCCTCCTCCCATTCACGAAGCTTAAACCTCGTGCAACTCCTGGCTGATCCAACAGCTGACGGAGTTTCGACACTTCTTGATGAAGTGTCTCCACCGTCCGTTCCACCGATCTCCTACGCACTCTCCAAAGACTAAACTCCGCGCGTCTTCACCCGATCCAACGGTTGACGGGTATCTGAGAGAGATCCAATGGCTCACGATCTCGTCTTCTGTGCGCTCCTCCTACTTTCTTCTGGACGTGAAATCTTCAATGGTCCAGATCTCTTTTCCAGTCTGATCTGAGAGAGATCCAATGGCTCACGATCTCCTCTTCTGTGCGCTCCTCCTACTTTCTTCTGGACGTGAAATCTTCAATGGTCCAGATCTCTTTTCTAGTCTGATCGGACGGCTGCTATGCCTCCTCCTGAGCTTCAATGTTTTCTTCCGGGGTTTGGAAGAATTTCAAGTTCTCAAAGGCCTCGATCTTTGTCTTCTTTCTCCTCTGCGAACTCTTTTACTTTGAGTTCTCCCGCGCGTACATGAAGAACGCTGTCCCTCCTGAGCTTTGGGGAACTCTGAACTCTTCGAAGGTTTCTGTGGCTTTTGCACTCCTTGCAGTTACGCTCTGTGCACCTAAATCACTACTCCTCCTGAGCTTATCCTTGAATCCCCAAGGGGTTCTTTGACTTCTGCGCCTCTGCAGAGTCTTCACGTACACAAAGTGCTATCTCTCCTGAGCTTCTCAAACACTCGGATAAGGAAATAAATCCTTCATCCTTTCTCCTGCAGATGGAGAATTTAAGGCCTTCCTGGCTATCCTTCTGCTCAAGCAACCTATTGCTGAGTCCGTAGGGTGTTCAACAACCCTGTGAAGATCCCTCAGTGGACTCTTCCTTCAATTCCAAAACTCAAAGAGTTCTCTTCTCTTCTGTGCCTGTCTGTACACCTACTCAATGCCCTCCTGGCAGAGTGTCTTCTCACAGAACATCCAACAGTTCTGTACTCTTCTGTGCACTTATACACCTGCTCAATGCCCACTTGGCAGAGATTCACAGAATCCTTAGTGATTCTGGTTCTCCTTGAACTCTCAGTAGAGTTCTTCCTCAGTACCACTGTGCATATGCTCAGTGCCCACTTGGCAGAATTTCACAGAACTCCTCAGAGCTTCTGTCTGCAACTGTGTTCTTCTCCACAACCTTGCTTCCAAGGTATTCAACAACCTTGAGGTCTTTCTCCTGAGTTGTTGACTCTAGTTCTTGTGTCGCAGCACGTCTTTGTCTGAACCCGCAGGATTCAGAAGTGCTTCAGTGCACTGGTATTCAGAGACCGCAGTACTCTGTCACGCCCTCTTGACATGAAACCTCAAAGACCACTCAAGCTTGAAAATCAAACACACTCCTGCAAAATGCATGATAACAACATACATTCATAGCATAATAGAACACTCACAGACATTCATTCAACACATAATCCATGCAGGAAAAACTGCTTCTGTTTATATTAAAATAACAAATGCCTGTATTTACAAGGTGTTCCTGAGCACAACCTGTAACAAGGTCTCGACTCTTCTCTCTTCTGCTTTCTACTCGCAGATTCTCTCCTATGCTCCCAGCTCTCTCTTCTCTATGCTAGCTCCTACCAAATGAGATCCTAAATCTCCTGTTTACTTGAGGGGGCTCTTCGAGCTCTTCCCTCCAATCTACCTACCCTATTCAATTACATTGAATGGGCTGTCTAGTCCAGCATCGGATCTAGATCTCAGCCTTACAAACATATAAAGGCCTATCTATTCTAATGCTTGTACAAAGGCACAACTCCATGGCTCAACAACCTAGACATTTAATTTACATTCAATTACAAAATTGAAGATGAGGGTTGCGCCTCTCTCTAGCCTTGAATGCATGCTCTGACATGGGTGGCTAGTTGGCTGGTTGACGTGGAGAGATTCTCCTGCATCACTCGGCCGTACTAGCCCGTACGACCGACTTTTCGGGCATTCTAAAGCACTATAGAGGTGAAATAAAAAAAATATGGGGCTGTGGGGCCCCCAAACAATCAATTATAATTTTTTTTGCCTTTTATCATCATCATCAAGAATCAACTTTTTATTTTTTATTTTTTATCATTATGTTTTTCTTGCAATATAATGTTTTATTTAAAAAAACTATATATATATATATATATATTATTTTACATACGGCGTTTCCCCCGACGTTTCCATTTTTTGAGGGCCTGTTTCATACTGTCCCGGTTTCGGAAACTTAGAAACGTTTCCTCGTTTCGTGTAACTTAGATATATATATTGAAGGCATTGAAGAGGTAGCATGAAATCGACTTCAACTGCTTAATTAATCCATATACAACTCATGTAAAGACCCTGTTATCCCCTATCCTAGGGATAACTAAGGAGATTATGTCTCAGGGCCCACAGGTCCTAGACATGGAGTACCGAGTGTTGATATTATGGTAGCTGCGGGAGGGATTTACCTCCACGTGTAAACTTGACGAGAATAGAATACTCCGGAAAGCAAGAAGAAACCCTAATGAGTTGGCTAATAACCATAGAAGACTTGTCGGCTCAAGAGGATAATTTATATTAGGTTATTAGCCTCCAAGAGAAGAATTCAACCAAAAATAATAATAATATACTGAACAGACAAGTACCCAGAAGGAGAAGTTGGCCCCAGTAAGTTTGCTAGAACCACTATAAATACAGGGCGCCAGTCTCTCATTTGACATCATCTCAGCAGTTGCAGAGAGCTAGTTCTACGTAGTGCAGTTGCAGTCTTGTGCACAGGTTTGGAGGAAAGCTGCTTGTGCAACTGTTGCAACTAGCAGTTACGTCTTGGCCAGTCTCTCATTTGACATCATCTCAGCAGTTGTAGAGAGCCAGTTCTGCGCAATGCAGTTGCAGTCTTGTGCACAGGTTTGGAGGAAAGTTGCTGGTGCAGCTAGCAGTTACGTTTTGGCCAATCTCTCATTTGACATCATCTCAGCAGTTGCAGAGAGCCAGTTTTGCGCAGTGCAGTCGCAGTCTTGTGCACAGGTTTGGAGGAAAGCTGCTGCAGCAAGCAATTACGTTTTGGCTTGGACTATCTCTTGGCTAGGGTTTGGACTACCTGATCAACTCTTTGTGATGCACTATCCTTGGGGAAAGGTGTGCTACCCTTTGTCTAGCTATCTAGCCTAGGGTTTGCTTTCAGAGTGATTCTCTATCAAGGTTAAGGTGCTCGGAGGGTGGCTTCGGCCTATGGTTGGGTGACAAGGGTATTGTCAATGGTAAAACGAGCACACATCTTTCATATTCTAACAGGTTATGGGCCCACACCTCCTTCATTCAGTCTAAACGCTAGAAGGAAGCATAGCCGCTAGGATATCGAGTTTGCTGAGGAATTGTCGTTAGGGTTACTAGCAGGAGTAGCTTCCAAAGACATTGTCGCTAGGGTTACTAGCAGAAGCAGTTGCAAAAACCCTAATCTCAAATCCAACACCTTGCGATGGAGCATCTCGCTCAAAAAGAAGATATTCAGATGAGCCCCAACTCAGCGCACCTCTTGGCTCTTTCAAAAGATAGAAACGACGAAGTTGAAGTTTTGGCTCAAGGCATGACCAGTTACCAGTCAACCAAAGACATGAGTGAAATGATTAGTCTTTTACACTACTCAACACTTACTGGAACGATTGAAGATGACATGTGGATAATCGATAGTGGAGCTTCTAGGCACATGACGGGAGATCAAGACAGACTCTCAAATCTAAATGAGAAGAACACCTCGTACAAGGTAGAGCTTGGAGACAAAACCACTTACCCCGTGGAAGGATTTGGACAAGCCTCCATCAAAATGAAAATAGGTAACTATGTTCACTTAAGCAATGTTTTATATG
>ML788378.1:54759-69191 GCA_009831015.1 Picea engelmannii
GGTACACCTACTGTAACATGTTCTAGGAGATCATTCTCGTCTAGAATCATCTGCAACCTATGCTTCCAAGATCTGAAGTTTCTAGATCCTTCCAGCCTGTCTTCTACCCTCATGTTGGTAGCCATTGTTTCTTGCAGTAGAAATCCTAGCCCTCCGGGCTATAGAAATAATAAAAAAATCAAATTTGTTGGATCTGAAAATTGAACTCACCAAAAGATGTGTTGGACTGAGGCGAGTATGCTGGTACAGTAAGATTCCTGAAAATCCAAATTTCACCCCTTCAAACTTGATCTACGGATTTCTGGACTGGTGCTTCTGGTTTTCTGGTACTTAGTGAAAACTAGGGTTTCACTTTCCGGGATATCTAGCCACTGAAAAAGTGCGTTGAGGATGCCAAAATGTTCCTTGAGGTAGGGCACACCTTTCTAGATGGTTTTGAGGCTGAAAACCTTCTTTAATAAAAAGCCCTAATTTTCATGTACGACAATAGTGACGTTTTTCTTTTTCCTGTGAAAGATGCTCTCTTCAGCTTAGCTCTGATACCATGTTAAAGTTTCTGCTATTATTACGGTGGGTGGTTATAACCACCTTTAATATATTTTGGGGCCTCTTTAATATATTCTGGGGCTGACTTCTTATTTAGCCTATTACAATTAGGGTTTGACCAATCCACAAAAGGGGATTTGGTCATTTACAATACCCAACATGATCAATCCACAAAAGGGGATAAGAATATTCTTTGTAGTTACACAATATTTTAACATAAATACAAGGCGCTAGTCTCTCATTTGACATCATCTCAGCAGTTGCAGAGAGCCAGTTCTGCGCAGTGCAGTTGTAGTCTTGTGCGTAGGTTTGGAGGAAAGCTACTGGTGCAGCTACTACAGCTAGCAGTTACGTTTTGGCTTGGACTATTTCTTGGCTAGGGTTTGGACTATTTGATCAACTCTTTGTGATGCACTATCCTTGGGGAAAGGTGCGCTACTCTTTGTTTGGCTATCTAGCCTAGGGTTTGCTACTGGAGTGATTCTTTGTCATGGTTAAGGTGCTCGGAGGGTGGCTTCGGCCTATGGTTGGGTGACAAGGGTATTGTCAATGTTAAAACAAGCACACATCTTTCATATTCTAACACCGAAAACCATATGACTTGAGCTTGGCCCTGGAGGGTCCATCTTTTCTTCAGCGCCTCTTATCTATCAACAACAACAACATCCATCCCATCAGCCCGATTCTGAAGTAGTAGTGGGTTTTGCTCCATGAGGTAATGAGTTCGGGTATCATGGTATGTGTCACTATGATTTTCAAAGCATTTGAATATGTGCACTGAATTCTCTTTTGTTTCATGATGTTTGCTTGGAAATTATGCTCTTTAACTTGTCCATACCTGGGGGGGATGACAAAGTGCCCTAGTAAGTTGGTTCCCTTAAGGATGAATTGCCATTGGGTGGGTCTATGAAAGGTCAGTGTCCATTCCTTCCATACTCACCACTTTTCATCATTGCCCCTCTCATCTTTCCTCTACCTTGGTTCGAGCATTGGGTTTGCCAATCTAGTAAGGGTTGTACCTTGCCTTGTGGGAAGAAGGGGCTAAAGGCCCAGAGGGTAAAAGTAGTTGGCAAAAGTTATAAGCCAAGGTCAAACCTTGAGATGATTCGCCTAGGGATCCCCGAGAAAGCAATAAAAGGCTTCTCAACAAGAAAAGGGGGGGGGGGACCCATAAAGTAAAATAAAACTCAAGACCTGGTTGGTGGACAGGGGGTCTCATCATGAGCCAGCCTATTAGGTCCATGGGCATGTAGCTGTATGGCACTACTATTCATATGGTCACCACGCCAGGGTAGTGGCTCTTGGTGGCATAGCCAAGAGAAAGGGGTTCTCATCACAAGCCATCCTTCTCATCTTCGTGAAATGCTTGTGGGTAACGTTGTCACCATTGGTCACCACGCCAGGGTAGTGTCCTCCAGCCATTCCCTTGAAAGAAAAAGCAATAAGACAGAGTAAAAAGGCATTGAATGGGCTAGGAAACAATTGCATCCATGACAAGGTGCAACTCACCCTCTATAGAGGCACTCCAGGTAAGACCTACATTTCCCTGTTATCACTGCACCTCTTGCCCAAACATCCCCTACACCATCTCATGCATTTACATGACCTAGATTGGACTTCACCTGGGAACACCCCACACCTGAGGAGGATTGGCTCAATAGGACATCCTGAGACCCTCTCCAAACCTGGCTTGTTAAATAGCATAACATCTTTGAGCATTTGTCTGGATAAAAGGGGGTTTGATGCACATGTTTGGGTAGCTTGATTATTAGATGTGATTGACATTGCTATGATCCCTGTGACTTATGAGCCCATGGAGGGCGTACTTGTTGCTGTAGGACCATGCTCGACGCACATGTAAATATGGGGAGATGATTAGCTCGGACCTCCATGGGGCTAAAAGCCCATCAGATGGATGCTGAGACCCCAACCAAATGCAGAGGGATACTAGAGTCTTGCACTAGAGAAAAGGGAGGATGTTCCACTAGAGGCACTTTGGCAGGCCTGGACCTAGGGGGGTCTTGCCCTCCCACCATGACATTGGCCCTTGAAGGCCCCTTGAAGGCCCATGACGTCATCATTATGAGCCTTGATGTCATCCAATTGGGGTGTTAGGCATGAGGATGGCTTGGTTGGCACGTGCGGTAGTTTTTGAGGGGTTTTGAGCCCTAACGTTCTAGGAGGGGGCCCAACGTCACCCTAGGAGGGGCATGATG
Source organism: Picea engelmannii (assembly GCA_009831015.1). Classification (NCBI taxonomy): domain Eukaryota; kingdom Viridiplantae; phylum Streptophyta; class Pinopsida; order Pinales; family Pinaceae; genus Picea; species Picea engelmannii. Next base: position 57,522 of record ML788378.1, read on the forward strand.
TCACTCTAAAAAGATAAAATTAGGGTTGTTATTGTCAATTTGATGTAAAACTGGATTTTTGATGTAAACTGTCCATGTCGACCTTTTTTTTGACCTAAAATGTAATTAAAGGTCATTTGTATTGTATAAATAAGGGAACAATCTCTTATATTTTTCATCATCTTTCATTCACACAAGTGTGAGGTCTGAAATTCGGCCTCTTTTAAGGCTTATTGGTTGAACTAAGTGGTGCACAACTCTTGGAGGGAGCTTTTATTGGTGTATTTTTGCATTTTCATGGTGAAAATTCTTCAACTAGGGTTTGTGACTAGATTATTCTTGGTGAAGTAAGTAGAAATCTGCAATCCTTATTTCTTTTGAATGGTTATGGTATCTTTTACTTGTTCATTTATAAGATTATGAAATTGCTAGTGTGAAACCCTAGGAGAAAAACATCTGTTATTGTCCTTCTCTTAATAACTCTTCACCTACTTGATTTTGCTAGAAGACACCTCCCTTGAAGGATATACTAGAGCCCTGCCTTAGTAGCACTCTAGTACTATTGCTTCATTCAGCTTTCATATTTTATTTCAAGCTTGACCTAAAGAAGAAGGAAAATTGCTAGGGCCTAGGGTTACCTACTTCCTAGCAACTTTTTCCTTTTAGGGTTTTGGATGATTGAGGCCTTAGGTTACTAACACCTCAGCCATCCTCCCTCTTGTCTTTAGCTCACCCATTATCATTTTCTTTCCCTAAGAATTTCCACTGCAAAAGTGTCTCCATTTACTCTAAAGGCACTAGTTCATACCTTACAAGTGATTGATTGACTAAAACAACCTTTAAGCCATCTACCTCAAGATCTTTGCTAACCATTTCTAACCTTAGATTGGACTAACCTACTAACTATCTTGATGCTGTTACAAAAGAAATCTATAACCATCTATGACAGCAGCAAAAGCATCTTAAAAGCAGGTGTTAGAGCTGATTTTACATTGCCTTCATTGCTTCTAACAAATACTGGCATTTTGCCAATTTTAGGTTATCATTTCTGGTCATTATTGAAGCTTTATTGAGGCATAATTGTGAAGCTATTACTATATACACATTGCTGTTATAAATATTTCTGTTGCTTCATCTTCTATATCAGCTTATGCTTTTATTCAAAGTCAATGGTTTTATGAAGCACTAACATCAATTGGTACTTGAAAATAGTGTTTTTCTTGTTGTCTTGTTCTGGGCAGGTACACTTAAGTAAAGTAATTTTTGCTTCATCTTATTAAAACCTTTGGGACTTTTTGATCAGAGTGACCTGTGAGAGGAGTGGGGCTTTCTTGATACTCTTACCTTAGCCTTCTCAAACCCCCAGGTCATTGGGGACGTCTCCCCTGGGGTACTACCCCTAAAGAGAAAGAGGTGTCTTGTTTAGGTGACAATGATAGGACAACCTCCTGTTATGCCAATTTAGTGCTCACTTGCCTTTGGCTTTGGGCAAGTACAAATTGGTCGATAACAGACCCATTGATCTGGTGAGAGGAATAAGTGCTAAATACAAGGAAATAGAATTAGCGATCGGGCTTGAGAAAGGAAACTATGTTAACGACTAGAATACCACAATTGTTAATCACATTCAACATATTAGATAAATGGTTTGTGTATCTTAGTTGTTAGATTTCAATGTTGTGGGCAATTTATGAATTGGTTATATGCTCAGAGCCATTGCGTGGGTAAGGGATTGATTGGTTAATGGGGATCGTGGTGACCGTTGGAATTCACCATCCCATTGAATTAATCTTCATGAGAATGCTGGATAGCCGTTAATTTCTAACAACATTGAGTCACACAGACCATTAATTAAAGTGCCTACTAATTTAGTGTAATAGTGAATTGATTAAGCCACATGGAATTCTCGAAATGCACAAGTAGTAATCCACAATCCACACAATAGATACAACTTTTAACCACAATGAACAACAATGATTTTACGTTGGAAACCCAAATGGTAAAACTAGTGTTGAATGGTGATGCTAAGTCTTTATTGTTGACAATTGCGGGGTTACAATGCAGGCTCATGGTTCTTTGGGCCATTTAGCGATATACATAGCTAGAATTTTCATTTGTTCTCCTTCCACTCTGCCCAAAAAGACCCTTTGTGAGTCGATTTCTAAAAGGATATAGGTAGCATTGGGGTAGATGAAAGGCCAAGCGTCCTTGTCCTTGTCCTTTCATTTCCCATTCCCAGTGTTCCTCTCCTACTTCAACCTTTTGCTCATTTATTTTTTTTCCTTTCCTTACATTTAATTTCTTAATGCTCGCATTGTCTTTTTTTTTCAACCCTCAATTTTTGATTGCTGGTGTGTACTGAGTCTTATCCCATTCGTTGTTTTTCTTGGGTCCAATTCGGATCATTGGTGCAATGCTTCGTCTATTTTGTCGTAGTCACCAAACTGGCCTACACCTTCTCTACTTCATCCCGCCTCAAATCAAGAAACCCTTGAGTCGACGGGGTCATTTCATAAAGACTTCTCAACACAATTTGAGGAGAAAGGGGTTGCTGCTTCATTATTGACTCAAATGGATTAAACATGGATCTCAAGCTCTTCCACATGGTGTAGCAAAACTAGGTCATGTCCAACAGGTTTAACCAATTAGATTGGTCAGCTTGCAGAAAGTGTCACAAATAATCCTCCAACAACCCATTGATTAGTGTTGATAGTCTATCCCTTTGGGGATGAAGCTTGTGCTTATGCCTGATGGACAACTTCATCTCCCTTTGCCTGAACAACTTCGTCAAGAACCTGTCAATGTATCTTGCAGATCCAACTTGTCTCATAAATTTTCACTATCACTCCCATGTATTACTGCTGATCCATTGTAGTCGCTTCATGTCATCATCTTTGCACATGCTGTAGCATTTGTTCTCTAAAGATTCCAAGATGATTTGTCATGATGCATGCTTGCATCACTTGGACGCACACATCCATCTTAACACCATCACCCACAATTCCCCAACTGTGGTGTCAATATGTCTCATACTTGGCTCAACAAGAGCCCCAAGTTTTTTTTTGCCAATTAATTAATACTTTGCCCAGAATCACTTTGCTAGGGATATGTTCAAGTGGGTCGTTTCATCTTAGGATAAACAAACATTGCACCTTCTATACTAAACCATCTTTAACTTGTAGTTGTTATCCATGTTATTGTTGGCAATAATTTCAAGTCTTTACTACTACACTCCTAGGATGAATGGTTGGGATTTCATTCTACATTAGCACTATCCTTACTATGCTATGAATGGCTCATCAATAAGTGAAAGTGAATCACTGGATTTGATATTACAATCACCTTATTTGCTTCTTCATAAAGCATCATTAAAAACAACTGACACAATCTCTATGCCATATGTATTTTCTTTACATTTTGATTATGCTTGCTCATCACTTGCAAACATTCTTTTAAGCTACGACTTTTGGGTAAAAATCAATGTTCTACCAAGTTTTTGGGATGAAGGGATGTGGGAATGGGGAAACACATCTAGGGGACATGTGGAAGCATCTCCCAAATTCCAGGGATTGTCATAGGGGACATTGGGGCCTTCGACATAAGGGACCCCATGCAAAATACTAAAATACTAAAATTAAAATATATGAAAACTGAAATGCAGGTCATTAAAATCTTACACAAAACAATGCACTGATAACATACATCATTACATGTAACATGATACATCGTAAATAATACATGTAATGATGTAACAACATGATAATCATGATTCACAAATCATCTATCACCATTGTATCTCTTATTATATTTAGAAAATTTAGAAGATATAAATCTGTGTCTTAAGATCACTGATATAAGAACATGTGAAATGACAAATGAGCATCATTGCTCAAGGCAATACCCCGCTAGTCTTTGCGTCCAGCTACGACATGAAGGAATAAGGACTGGCCATGGGAATGTTGCTATCTAAATCAGAGTCATTTGCATTCTCCAAAATACTCAATGGCACACCAACCAACCAGAGTTGTGCCTCATCAGGGCCCTCCTCATCTACCTGTGTATTAGGTATTTTATTTTTTCTTTTGCTTTTTTGTCATTTTTTCCTCAAAAAGATGGACTTTGGTCAAAAGGGAGTATGGGATCATCTTGTTTTTGAGGGGCACATTCCAAAATGTGTTCCCTTTCATCCCCCCAAAAGGGGATGTGGGGAAATGTCCTCGATGGAGTACCCACATACTGGGAGCAAGGGGAGTGTGAGGAGTGCATCCCCTACCCTCGAGATCGTGTCCCTGTGTAACACTGGAAAAATGGACTGCATAGGGAGAAAATTCCCTGCAAACCTAGTTATGGCAGGGTGGACAAGCTCTTTGTTTTTAGTGCATTTTCTCATTGAGGACTCATGTGTGTTGTATATGTATTTTCAATTTTGTTGTTGGATCTGCTTTGTTCATAATAGATTTAACCCATTCAAGTTTGCTAATGCACTCCAACATCAAGTCCAAACAATGGGATGCACAGAGCTTCCAAAAAGTGATTGGGAATGCTCATCAACAATCTACTTGCTGCTAATAGTCAACAACAATTGTGACAATCTGAATAAAATTCTCCAACCCCCATCTCCAACATAATTGACTCAAGTAGGTCACACAATAATCAGGGACTCTCAACTTGGCCAGAACAAAGAACATTGTGCCTTTTGGACAAGGACCAAAGAATTTTAATATTGTTCTTTTTCTTTCATGAGTTCATCCAGTAGACATAATTGTTCAACCTATATGTGCTTTGTTGAGTTCTGGTGTACCGAGGGAAGTGGTCCCCTTGTGGTTGTGGGTCTCTAACCACAAGAGGGAAATATTTGACCCTTTGTGCCTTACACTTTATGTCTAATTTCACTTTGACATTTTCATGTGAAATTTGTCACTTAAGTGAAAAGTGACTATTAATTCACTTTGTGGGTGAATTGAGGGACATAAAGAGAAATAAGGAAACTAAGCTCAAAGTGGGTTTTGAGTTGAGATTCCTTTTGGATGATCTCAACCTTTGATTAGAAATGGGATGGGATGATCTCATCCATCCATTTTAGGTTTCCTTATGAATTCTATAGGGCAAAAGGAGGCTGATTCACTCTATTGTTCACTTGGAGAGGAAGAGTAGAGCTTTGGAGATAACGATGGAAGCATTGAGAGAGGGTTTCAAGGGTGCCTCCTTCCATGGAGGGCTCTAGGAGGCTTAGGCTTCCATTATTTTGTGGTGTTGTTATTTGCTTGGGGGACGACGCACTATAGGAGGGCGCACACCTAGCAGGGAGGACTTGCACTTGTCAGATTGCTTTGAGGAGGGTTTTGTTGGAGAGGCAACACACGAGGTCAGATTTGTGTGGAGGAGTTTCTTCATCAGAGCTTCAAGCAGCAAGGGAGCAAGCTTTCAGTGAGATTGAGCAACAAGGGAGAAGGGCGCACCATGCTTGGACTTCTGGAACCTGTATAGTAGCTTGAGAGGGGCTGCCATTGTATCAGGTTCTTTTGTTCCATGTACTTGTTGTATCTCACATATTTTACATCACATATATAGACTTATATTCCAAACTGGTTTTCCCCGGGGGGGGTTTTATCCAGGGTCATGTTGACCAAAAATACCTGTGTTCATTTTCATGTATGCTAGAGTTTAGAACAGCATGATTTCAGTTGTAAAGATCTAAGAGGTGTGTTACATATTTATGGTATGCACGTGCTAACCTATTGGTAACTAAAACTACATGCTAGAGCACCTTAAAAGGTTATGTAACCGTAACAGAACAGCAGTAAAGTTTCTGAACAGTTTGCTGTTATAAAACAGCAGCAAAGACATTTGTGACGGCAGAAATTTAGAGCCAACTTGAGGTCAAAGACAGACCTAGTTGGCAGCCTGTTAAGACCTCAGAAAGTCTTCATGCCTGGGAAGTGGTGCCCAACATGGGCTAGTTGCACATCATTAACAACTCATTCAAAGTTTACTCTTAAGAGGCTCATAAGTCGGGGCTTTGAAACCAAGATGACAGACAACATCTATCGTAGCTTGCCAATATGGGGATCTGAAGAAAATTGAGGCTCTAAAAGGCTGCCTAACAGGTCTGATTTCTGATGGTCACAAGGTCACTAACAGGCCTGTTATAATGCTGTTTTCATGTCACTAATCTGCTGCCTTCAAGACTGATTTAGTGCTTTTTAATGGTGCTGTTTGAAAAGTTTATTTATGGAAGTTTTGCTGTCCACGTTAGCTCTTTCAACATACATTAAAACAATAAATACACCTCTGATCTGTACCACTTAATTTCTGATAATAAACAATGCAAACCACAGAAATGAACTCAATGATTTTTGGTCAACATGACCTTGGAAAAACCCCCAAGGGGAAAACCAGTGAAGAGGAATTTATTATGGAGTTCTTAAGGAAGAATTACAACAGAAATTACAAGTATGCTACAGCCAGCTTATCTCCAGTTTGGCAGCCTATTTCTCCTTGGAATTCATGCCTGCAAGTCCTTGAAGTTTGCGCCCTCTTCTCCTTGAAATCGCGCCCTGCTTGTAGCTGCAAGTGCGCCCTCTTCCACAACAATAAGCGTGCCCTGATTCCAAGAGCAAGTGCACCCTTCTTGCTTGATCTAGTGCACCCTCTTCCTTGTGCGCCCTCCTTCAAGCAAATGCGCCCTCCTTGACTTATGTTCCCTCTTCTCAAGTGCACCCCTCTTTGCTTCTTCTCCAAATCCTTCTTCTGCTCTTCTCCTCACTCTCACAAGTGAACAATGTTCCCCCTCTTCCCTCGTACTTTTCTTTAGCCTCCTCATTAGCCTAACCTAGGAATCGATGGCTAGGATTAGATCTTAGCCAACCAAGATCAAGGGTGGATATTAGATCTCCCCCTTTACTTAAGTTCCCTAAGTCACTTTATGATTAATGAGCTCATAAAGTCACTTTGACTTTATAACATAAAGTAAAGTGAGGGAGGGATACTTTTCCCCCTTTAGTGTTAGGCACATCAATAACAGTGGGGGACCATTTCCCAAGGTACCAAAAACTCAACAGGATCTAGCAACATTTAAAGGCAAATGTGAATAAAACTAAAAGTTACTTGTGGCTTTATATGGATGCTCATGAACTGCTTGTCCCCATTTTGTATACTCCAAGGTGGGCTGAGAACTGGCTGGGTCCAGGGACCAAAAAGGATGCAATAGAAGTAGAAGAGGGCATGGCAGGGGTAAATGGCATGGTTATGGAAGACCATATGTTTCAGTGTAATTATTTTTAATAGGATGGTTAGTAGTGTTTTTCAACAACAGAAGATCAAAGTGCCCTAATCTCAGTATCTTTTTCTCTCTTAGCTTTATTGTCAGCCATGGCTTCTAGATTAACTTGGAAGTTGGCAGTGATAAGTGTTACTTTTTCATATGGGGTTACCTCTCTTAGCTTCTAGATTTTGGTAGTTCTATGGTACATTGGGGGTACTTGAGACTATTCACACCCCCTCTTAATCATCAATGCCGAAAACTGCATTCAACCTTTCCCCCACTAAGCTCCTTGTCATATGCCCAAGCAAAGTCTCCTTGCCTCACCATTTTACAATCTTTTAGGGATATGAAAGTTGTTTTCTATAGTGGTTGGTCTATGAGAATTTGAAAAATATCAAATTGCCCTGATTGTATATGACATTTTAGAAAATCTTTAAAAACCAATGAAAAATAATAGTTAAAGATCCTTCAAATACCTCCAATATTACATGTCCGAGCTTCTTGGATGTTGCATGTGTGTCCCATGCAAATAAACACAGCCCCAACGAAGTTACAATGTCCAATTTGGGTTGTCTTCTTCTCTTTGTTTGGACTCCAAATCATTGAAAAATCAAACATTTGTTTTAGCCTTCAAAGTTCAAACACAACCTAAACATGCTCACAGCAGAAAACTGTTGAGATTTGGGTACCAAGGAAAGTGGTCCCTTTGTGTTTGTGAGTCTCTAAACACAAAGGGGGAGAGTATTACCCTCATGCTATTACTTTATGTTCTAATTTCACTTTGACTTTATTCACTTAAGTGGTTTTATGCTAAGTCACTTGGTTCGAATTCAAATTCAAGTTCGACGCCCTTGAAGTTCGACAACGAAAATTTATGTGATAAAATTCGGCATTAAATTCGAAAGAGTACAAAATTAAAAAATTAAAAAATATATGAATAAAATGAAGATAAAAATGACCTAGAGACTCAACGCTTGGAGAAAACACGCATTACACAGTTACACAGTGACATCAAAAACTATGTGTGGACATTGGCAATGTGCCTCATTACTTGTGGGCCGTGGCTGTAGCCCGCGGTGAATTGTGAGAATACTCGTCGAGCGGAGTGGCGAATGAGTCTGTGGCTACAACTTACAAGCCTACAAGTTGCAACACGCACGGAAGTCACACTGCACACTTGTTTGGACTCTTGGAGCCTGAAGGTGCATTGTGCAACGTTGAGCTCCGACTGAGTCATGAAATCGATAGACCTTTGGCACGGGCGGCGGAGAAAAGATGTGTAGTGGAAAGTCGTTGATCGAGACTCAAAAGTTCGACACTATTAGAGCACGGGCAGAAAAAGAAGTTGGGCAGTGGACTGGAGATTGTTCGGGCGCAGAGATTGTGAGTTGTGATTGTTTAATAGCATTTGGTGAAGGGAGGAACGCGCTCGAGAGTTGCACAACTCGACTTTGGGAGAGTGAAATAAGCAGGAAAACCCACGCGGAGCAGGGAAAAACCACGCAAAAACTGCTTTTAGGGTTCGATTAAAAAAAATCCGAATCGAATTTCAAAGCCGAGTTTGAAGGCATTCATTAGATTTATTCGCTAATAAATTTGTTTTAGTTCGAATTCGAGCTCGGTTCTGGGTTTGATTTGAAGTTAGACAAATTTGAGTCGAATTAATTCGAAATACCTTGAAAATCGGCGAATTTAGAATTTCACGGCGAAAATTTGTCAAATGCGGTGACTTAGGTTTTATGCGATCTAATCTCATCCACTCATCTTGGAGGAAGGCTTAGAGTGAATTTGAGCCCTTGGTTTTCTAGGTTAGCCTTATGGATTAGGCTAAAGGAGGGAAAAGGAGGCAAGTTGTTCACTTGAGAGAATTGAGTGAAGAGGAAGAGAGGAAATGAGAGTTTGGAGAAGGCAAAGGGGCGCACTAGTGAAGGAGGGCGCAAGCTACCTCAAGGAAGCATTCATGGAGGCTATGCACATGATCTAGAGGAGGGGTGCACCTTGTGTATGAGGGGGTGCAAGTCTAGCAGACATAGACTCTTGAGGGTGCACAAGCTAGAGGAGGAGCGCTTCCAAAGGAGGGAGGCGCATTGGCTTGTGAGAGGGAGCTTTCTAGAGGGTTGGCACATTTACTAGAGGTTGGTGCATTTGCTAGAGAGTTGGCGCTTTTTCTAGAGGAGGGCGCACTGGTGTTAAGTGTGCACCAAGCCAAGGAGAGTGGGCGCACTTGTGAAGAGGGTGCAAGGTTCAAGGCAAGAGGCAGGGCAAAGAGAGGAGGACACACCAAGGCAAAGGCAAGAGGCAGGGAAAAGACAAGAGGCATGGCAAAGTGAGGAGGGCGCACCAAGGCAAAGGGCACATTTGTTCAAAGGCTAGCAGGCACAAGTTTTGAGGAACCCCATTGCAAGCTTCAGAAGAAGCTTGGATTGTATCAGGTTTCTTGTGTATTTACTTGTTGTAGCATTTGGTTTCAGATCTCCATACATGGGGTTTTTTTCAGGGTCATGTTGACAAAAAATACATGTGTACATTTGTCGTGTTTACTTAGTATTTTCAGCTTGTAGTTGTTAAAGATTCTAGAGGTGTGTTTGATGTTTAATGCATATTAAAGAAGGCTAACTTGGACAGCAAAACCTTCCATAATTAAACCTTATAACAAGTGGCATTAAAGAGCATCAAAGTGAAGCTTGTGGGCAGATTTTGGAGTGGGTAAAGTTCAGATCTGGTGGGCTGTTTTGGACAGTGAGAAAACTGTCCTAAAACAGTGAGAAAAACAGTTTGAAAGTACTTATACTTAGTGCCCAACAAGAGGTCACAAGACTCAGATTTCTTCAAAAACCCTCCCTTTCAACAAAAACTACAAAATGTATGGATGAAACTGAGAAAAAGGGGGGTCAGCTTTATTCATATGGTCACTAGCCTAGTTATTGCTATGGATTCAGTGAATTATTGAAGACTTGTTGGATTCAACAAATTGTCAAAATTTTAAGTTACTATGATTCTTGACCATTTCTGTACTTTGATCACATCCCCAATTTTGATTTTGAAAACTCTCTTCTTTCTCTGAGATCGTTCTGATATGACCTTATTGATCTCCTTGTTTAGCTCTTCTGGAGTAGGAGTTCTACATCCCTTGACCTCCTTGTTTTCTTCGTTCACCCCTTCTTGAGTCGTCTTTCTGCAGTTTCGTTTCTACCTTTAATGCCACTTGCAAATTGCAATGCATTCTCCAAATACACTAGTTTCATAAAGACAAATCTCAGAAAACCTTCCCTTTCAACAAACACTTAAAGTACAAAAATGTATGGATGAAAATGAAAAAAAGGGGTCAGATTTATTCATATGGTCATTATCCTAGTTATTGCTATGGATTCAGCGAATTATTGAAGACTTGCTGGATTCAACAAATGGTCATTTTTTTAAGTTACTATGATTCTTGACCATTTCTGTACTTTGATCACATCCACAATTTTGATTTTGAAAACTATCTCTTCTTTCTCTGGTGTTGTTCCGATGACCTTATTGATCTCCTCATTTAGCACTTCTGGAGTAGGGCTTCTACATCCCTTGACCTCCTTGTTTGCTTCGTTCACCCCTTCTTGAGTTGTCTAATGCCACTTGCAATGCCGTGTTCTACCTCTAATGCCACTTGGAATGCATTCTCCAAATAGCTAGTTTCATAAACCTCATTTCCTTTTGGATGGGAATTCTCAAACCAGTTATGAATCTGGTTGCTATTCTTTGAGGCCCCACAAACAAACTCCTTTTGGTACTCAAACGGTCAAGTCTCTCCATAATCTACAACCAACATATCTGACTTTTGTTTAATACTTTGAAGTTTTTCGAACATAACTCGCTTGTAGTCTTGTGGCTTACTTTTCTTCACTGCCTTAATAAAATCTTTCCATGATATAGGATGCTTGATTCTCTGTTATAGCAAGTCTATTGATGTAACTTTTCCATCCACATCAGCTTTGGTTCAAGCTTTGAAATACCAAAGTGCACTTTTTCTAGATTTATAAACTTAAAGGTATTAAAAAACTTTTTACAGCTAAAATCCTGAGTGCATGAACACCCGCCTTTAGTTAAGTTAATTTAAGGTACGGAAAATATATTTTGAATGAGGTTTATGGTGTTTCAGGCATAAGATCACCATCATATTTGTTGAGCACCTCCTTCAGCTTTCAATGGGCTTGAGCTACATTGAGTTTGCAGGCTAGTTGAAACCATACTTGGCAAACTAACCAATTCTATTCTTCAAAACACTGAATTTAGAGTAGAATCTTTTGCCTCCTTTGGTGGCATTTTGATCTTTTTCTGAGGAATTTGCCATAAAACTCAATTCCATGTCCTCTCTATTGCTGCCACTAAAATCAGAACCTGTTTTGATACCAAATGATGTGGGCAAAAAGCCCCAAAAAACAAATAAA
>ML788378.1:82079-105676 GCA_009831015.1 Picea engelmannii
TATATATTTTGAAGGACTATCTTGTATGAGCTTGTGATACATTGTTGGTACATGTTGGTAACTTCATTCTTATGTGTGTGTGTGTGTGTGTGTGTGTGGAGTGTACTTTGATTTGAAGTACAAAATTTGTGTAATTGTAGATTTGATTTTCAACTTATAATCTTATGTTGCACGAGTAGTTTCTAGCATTGTTTAAAATCAAAATTACAATGTGCCTCCCCTTATGGTATGTTGTGGAATCTGATTAGCTCGCAACCATGCTATCTTTGAAGACAAACTCAACACCATTTCCCATACGACCACCGCCTGTCTCAAAATTTTCTCTGCTTTTCCACAAAAAAAAAACAATCTTTCAACCAGGCCGAGAGTGTCTCAACCATCAGAAATAAATAAATCCCTTCCATGGGATTTTTTTGATGGGGTTGCACAAGGCACCCCTTCCAAGGGTGGTGCAGGAGGAATCATACACATCTATGAAAATCACTCCTACTCATTCTCTAATGGACTAGGAGAAGCATCCAACAATTTCATCGAGCTAATGGCCCTTTATCTTCTTATACTTCCCTTAAAGATGCTCTATTGATTTGTCTCATATTACTTTTACACATGTTTATAAGAACCATAACAAAGAAGCGAACCAACTCTCCAAAACTGGCCTAGATTTGGACAAAGGATGTTGGAAGGTCAAAGAAGAGGGCCTGGATGGCTCCACAAAATTTCTTCACCTCCCTTGGTTCATTCTCTGATTAAGAAACACAATTTTTGTTTTCTTTTTTTTTGAAGATATGAACAATTTGAACATTTTTGTAATATTTTGAAAATATGTAAAATTCGTTGAAATATCAGTCCGGATATCTAAAAAAGATACGATAGATCAACTACTTCAATGACAGGTGGCTCCACCACTCTCTTTGTTATGGAAATAGATGAAAGTCTCAACAGTATTAAGCTACCTCACAACTATAGCTGAAAGAATGCCCATGGCATATATGGTTGTAATTTTGTGTTCTTATAAATACAATTACATGTTTTTTTCCTTGAAAAAAAGAGAAGTTTCTAGCATTGTTAGGTACGCTGATTTATCATGAGCAACTAATTGATTTTGTTGAGTGAGTTGATAATTACATATTCGAAACTAAGTGGGCATATTTATGGATGTAATAAATTTGTTGTAATTAAGTAATTTTAAATCTATTATATGTTGGGATTTGTGCCCCAAGGGATAGAAACACATTTCTCTTAAGTATTATTGTTTGGTATCAATTTACTTGCATTTCCTTCTATATTTGGTTGGATAGAAGTGAAATATATGCTACTATAATTTGTATTTCAAATTTAGCGCAAACATTGTAAGTTCACAAGATAAAGATTTAGGGAAATTCAAGTTTGAGGTGAAATTTCTAAGTTTGCATTAAACATTTGTTTCTTCTAATTTTCACATGGGATAGACCTTGTGGACCTATGAGTGGAACATGCACCAAAGGCATTGAGCAAGGCCTCCCTTCATAACAAGTGACCATAAGCTTGTTAGAGTCACTATGAATCATTTCCAAAAGTTGAAGAGTAGAGCTCATGTCACCAATTGCAATATCCAATATAAAAGTACCAATCCTTGGAATATGAAGAATATCTGCAAATAAGCTGGACTCAATACCAAGATCTTTCGAATTAGGTACAACCCTATTTGCAAAGGACATCAGCATGTGTGTAACAAAGTAGTCCAACTAGTCCAAAAAAGAGGAGTCTCCATGGAGACCTCAAGAGAACCTATTCAAGGGGATAAGTAAAGGTTTGAAACCCTATAATAACAATGATCCAAAAAATATCATTGCTAAGGAGTCCTCTGGATGAATAGAACCAACGTTGTCTTTAAAAAAACAATAGTTTTTTCACTAAAATTGAGCAAAAAATGAGTGAATTTCCCTAAAAGAGGGAACAAATTGTTGGTTGTGGAGCCTAATTATCTTCATGATTTAGAGGTCTTTTACTTTCAGTCGTGTTTATACCCCAGGAAGTATGTACACTCTTCCACGCGAGGGAGTGCAAAGGGGGGGTACCCCCTCTGCAGGGTCCGGGGGGGGGGCAAGCGGGCCCCCGAAGCAAAAATTGCTTTGTAAAAGTATATTGTAATTTCATTGTAAATCTGGACCATTCATTATAAGGTCATAGATCTAACGATAGAGATTATGTTAGGGTTTTTTGCCCTAGAAGGCAACCCTCTTTTATGAGGGCAATGTATTGCGGCTATGTATGTTGGTGAGTATTGTATTCTGAGAGAGGAGACTGTGAGAGAAAGAAGAGGAAGTTACAACGGGTTTTGCTGTAGGTTGTATCCCTTCATTTTGCTGGATAATAATAAAGAAAGGACCTGACAATTTCTCTGGTGGACGTAGCCCACACTGGGTGAACCACGTAAATCTGTGTCTCTCTTGTATTGTGTATCTTCTGTGTTTTGTTTCTGCATTTGTTTTATTTTATTGCTCCGCGATCCTGTTTTTCTAACACAAATCTATAATAAGTCTCCTTGAATATGTTGAAAGGGACAAAAAAACACTGAAGAAGAAGGGCATTAGTGAAATAGAGGGTAGAAACCCTAGAAAACTATGCATTGTCCCAAAAAATACCGAAAACCTTAATTTTCAAATTAGGAACAACCCTAAAAATGATAAAAACCCATGTTTTAAACTTAAAACCAACCCTTGCAATTTTTAGGGGCCAAAACTCCATATTGGCTACAAATGAGTTGTTGAAATAAGTTGCAGGTGAAAAAATCAATGTGTAAAACCAAAATGAACCCTCACATGAGTGCATTGTGTGAGGGAAAATTCAATGCTACCATTGATGTGCATAAGAGAGAAAACATTGACCACAAGGAGATAAACACCAAGCATAAAAAAATGAACAAGGAAGACGAAGTTCACACTCTCTTTAATACCATCTTGAGATGACAAGAGAGAGAAGGGTCAATTGGAACCACCAATATGTAAATTTTCTAGCCGTAGATGACTCTTGTCCTATGTTTCTTTATTAACTAAATCATATCTTTAAATACTTTAATAATACAATTAAAATTCTAAACATGCAACAATCACGCATATAGCTGAAAAATATAAACAATGGAAACAAAATAACTTTTCAAGTACACAATATTTTTTTTTTTCAAATCAACTTATTATTAATGATCAAAACTTACAAGGACACCTCAAAAATGAGGTTTTCAGCCCGATAAATGAGAAAACAATTGAAATAGATTTGAGGCACTATGTACAGTCCTGTCCGTACCACCGTATGGATATGGTGCAAAGAGATGATTTGATATGAAAACTGCCTACCACTGATCTTCCTTATGTTACTATGCTTCTTCCCCTTCCTTGGCCTCCTTCTTGCTCTTCCTTGGTGTCTAAAACTTCTCCCATCTTGTTCTATTTATGCTTTAAGTGAGATAACTAATCTCCTCAATCTAAGAAACTAATCTCCCCTATCTTAGCAACTAATATCCTTAATCTTCACAATCACCTTATCTCAACAATGAGGTGTATGGATAAGCTTAGATTAAATCTATCTTACTAATATTCTAGAAATCTCTAGAACATTTCATTTAGATTTATAGGATTTAATGGATCTAGGGAAATTAAACTTTCACTTTTATTTAATAATTGAAATTACAAGATGGTATTATTTCCCACTTTTACTAAGTGGTCACTAGAAGTTGTCTTGAACCACTTCTCGCACGTTCACACCTAACATGTGCAAGAAATTTCTGCTCGAGCTACATTTCTCAACACTCCCTTTTAGTGAGGAAGGAATTCTACACCAATCCAAGTCCGTTTTTGAATGCTTCAAACTTCCCTTTTGCTAAGGGCTTGGTCAGAATATCAACTAGATGCTGATTGGTGGGAATATACTGGAGCTTCACCGCTCCCTTTAAAATCATGTCTCGAATGAAGTGATATTTGATCTCTATGTGCTTGGACCTGCCGTGAAACACTGATTCTAAGAGAGTTTGATATAACTTTGATTATCATAGTAAATCAATGTGGGATCCAACTCTTGATCAAATAAACTTGCAACTAACTTTTGAAGCTAGATGACTTGGCAACTAGTTGTACTTGTTGCCATATACTTTGCCTCTGCTGAGTTGAGTACCATGGAAGTCCGCTTCCAGCTAAACCAATATATCGTTGCTCTAACTTCTCTAATGGAAGTGTACCTGGATAAATACACAATTGCTCTAATGCAAGTGTACCTAGTGACTAGAGAAAATGTGTCCTCATAGTCCACTCTCTATTTCTAGGAGAACCCTCTTGCCAGAAACCTCGCCTTGAACTTCTTAATGCTGCCATATGCAACATGCCCTATTTTGTAAAGCCACATGGAAGTTCCTATTGACTTCCCCTCCAGTCTTGGTACTATGTCCTAAACATCATTTTTCATGATATAGGTGTACTCCTCCACCATGAAATCTCGCCATACTTACTGGCTCGTTGCCTCTTGATAAATAGAAGGCTCTGAATCTATGATGCTCCTCATCAATGCCATGTAGTTTGGAAACTTCTTCGGTGGCTTTCTCTTCCTAAACGTGCTCCTAGGACCCTCAACGTACTCATGAGCATCCCTTAATGTCTGAGTTAATCATCGAGGTCTCCTGACAGAACTATAAGGGGATAGTTGTCTCCTTCTCCTCACCTGAAAGCTACTGCCCTGAATTGGAATCCATTGGTGACCCTGTCTCAACCATCAAAGCTTCCTGCTCCTCATCCTCTGTCACTGGAATAGGATCATGAGACTTCTTGGATGCAAAGTATTCCTTGAACTTTACATCTTTTGACCATCTTCCTTTGCTCTGGAATGAAGACCATGTAAGCCTTTGAAGTCTCATTGTAGCATAAAAACAAACCCTTCATGCTAGAGGGCTCCAACTTGGTCCTCTTCTCTACAGGTACATGGATATAAACTGGACAACAAAAAATGTGAAAATGACTCACCTCTAGCTTCACACTAGTGAATGCCTCCTCTAGTGTCTTGTCCTCCAATATCTTGTGTGGACACCTGTTCTGGATGTAGATTGTTGTGTTGCATGCTTTTTCCCAAAGAAACATTGGCAAGTCTTGGTCATGAATCATGGCCTTAGCATCCCCTATGATGGATCAATTTTTCTGCTCTGCAACCCCATTAAGTTGTGGGTTGTACAAAGCATTCAACTCCCTCTTGATTCCTTCCTCCTTCCAGAAACCATCAAACTCCTTGGAGGTATACTTGCCCCCATTGTCTGATCTCAAGACCTTGATCTTGTTCTTTGTCTGGTTCTCAACTAGGGATTTGAACTCCTTGAAATTTCTCACCTCATCCTTGGTCTTTAAGTAGATCCATGTCTTGCGAGAGAAATCAACGAGGAAACATAGTACATGCTTCCTATGACTAATGCTATTGACATAGGTCCACAAACTTTTGAATACTTTAGGTCTATAATATCCTTATACCTATGCTCATTGCTTGGTAAAACAACCTTGGCATGCACCCTCTGCATACACCCTGATGCTCAATACTAAAATTTGGAAGACCCACGACTATCTTCCTCAGAATAAGCAACACCTTGTGATGCGGGTGCCACATCCTCTTGTAATATGTCTAGATGATCCATTGTCTAGATACCAAGCATTATGTGGAACATTAATGGTAGAAAGGCAAGATACAATTGAGAAGTATTTCTCTGACTTGGAGGCAAACTTGCTCATTCGAGTTTCAACAGATGTTGCTACTTGATGTTGCTACTTCCCTTTACCTTTCTTCTTGTCCAGACACTATGATGCATAATGTCCTTGCTTATGACATATGAAACACTTGATTTTAATCAAGTCCTTCTTCCATGTATGTGAGGCTGAATCCTCACTCTTTCCCTTTCCCTTTCCATTACTGATTCCTTTACCTTTTCCCTTCTTGGTTTGACCAATTAGGGCTAGGTTGTCTTCACCACTTTTCTTGCCGGCCTTTGAATCCATCCGAGTCTCCTCCTAGATAGAATGATCCCACAATATTTTAAAGGTAGGAAGATTTTCACGAGAACATATACCTTTGATAAGTGGTTCCCATGACGTTGGGAATCCATTTAGTGCCATGTTCACCAACTCTGCATCAACCACCTTCTCCCCAACTACTGCAAGTTGATCATGAATTTGTGTGATCTTCATCAGGTAACTGGTAACAATATCTGATCTGGCCATCTCTATGAATCTAAGTTTGTTCCACAATATCATCTTTCTATTTATGTTCTCACCTGGTATAGACTAACCAGAGAATTGAACATCTCCTTCACCGTTTTCTTCTCGGATACAAGAGAATCAAATGATCATTTACGACATCCAATATCACCTGCTTGGCCTTCACTTCCTTCTTCTCATGTGCTACCTACTCCTGTAGATCTGTAGGCGGAGTCACAACATCCTTGACAATATCCTAGAGATTGTTTTCTTCCAATATAAATGTTACATTGACTTTCTAGGATAGTTTATTGGAGGCATCATCTAATTTGTCCTCAAATTTGAGGCTTGTTTCCATCTCTGAGATCTATTTCACAAACTTCCTAGATCTGAAAAACAAGACAAAAAATCTTCCCTGCTACTATAAGAGTGCATCACTTTTCTTAGTATAACACCTAATTCAACTAATTAACTTATCATCTTTGAGATATAAAAGCGCATCACTTCTCTTAGTATAACATCTAATTCAACTACTTAACTTATCATTTGAATTGGTTGAACAAGAGTTAATTCCTTTAATGATTTTTAAGAATATATATCTTTACACGAATTCAATTCATATAAATCATGATAAAATTAACTGTAACTAATTTAAAAATAAATTATAAAATTTTAGAAAAAAATATATATTTTTATTTTTATATATTTTATTTATTTATTATTAACAATTTAATTTAAATTTTTTTAGATATAATTTTGTAATTAAATAATAAAATGAAAAATTCATTAAACATTCATAAAGTTCAATTTCCACTTTCCATATATGATTAAGTTGGATACCATTTGGATCTTATATTGAAAGGGTAATAGAATTATTCTTCATGTTAGATAATTTTAGAAATTGAATACCATTTGGATCTGGATCTTATATTTGGATTTGGATCTTATATTGAAAGGGTAATAGTAATTCTAATTCTAGTAATTTTTTGTTATATAATTTTTCAAATTAAATATTATTTGGATGTTATATTGAAAAAGTAATAATAATTTTAGTATTTTTTTTTTCTATTAGATAATTTTTCATATTTAATATTATTGAGATTTTTAAACTTGTTAGTATAAATAATAATGAAAGAAAAAAACTAAAACGTACAAATATATTTAATTTTTCATTTAAAAAAATAAATTTTATGTTTTTTTTATTTGTTGATATATTTATCTATCATCATTTTATTATCAACTTTGTTCCATATTTACTTGTGATAATGACAATATCTAATAACACGTGAATATGTCACGAGGTAGCTAATCCATCCCCTAATAAATAGAGAAAGTAATTCTTCCTGATAGATAATTATGTTAAATATCATTGAGATTTAGTAATTCTTCCTGATAGATAATTTTACATGTTAAATATCATTGAGATTTTAAAACTTGATAACATAAATAATAATGAAAGAAGAAAAATAAAATATGTAAATATATTTAATTTTTCATTTTTTAAAAATAATTTTTTAATATGCATTTTTATTTGTTGGTATATTTATTTATCATCATGTTATTATCGTCTTTGTTCATGTTTGCTTGTGATAATGACAATATCTAATAACAAATGAATAAGCCACAAAGTAGTTAGTCCATGCTAAATAGATAGAGAAAGTAAATATATTGTAGGTTTTTTTTGGGTTTTTTTAGAAAACCAAATTCAACAATGACATATCAAGATTGTCACATAACACTTTTAGAAAATTTTATAAATATTGTTTTTAATTTTTGTTGTTTTAAAAATAAAGTTTTTTTTTTTTAAAGATTGATGATTTATATATAACTTCTTAGACCAATCATAAATTGAAATGATTGAAATTTAAAAATAACTAAATTTAATTTCAATTTTCAAAAATACAATTTAATAAAATGTTTTTGAAAATCTTGAATCATTCCACATGCCTCTTTTTTTCCCAACAATTAAAGATTACATGCTCAAACATTTCCTTTCTTTGCAAATAGTCCCTTAAAGAATTTTTTTAATCACAATTAACAAATATACATGTTAGAAGAGTTCATGCTTTAACTTATCACAAATGTGTTTAGTGGCTTAACTAATAGAATTTTCATAAGCAAAGTATCCTAACATGGAAATGTTGGGGCTCTATTATATTCCATAGTTAACAGAAGCAATTTTGAAAATGCTAGTGTCTATTATAGTGCATTGTTAGAGACAAGTAATTCTATGGCATGCATTTTTGTTACTTTTTACTCTCTATATACACAACATTGACTTGTGTATCTCATCAACATATTCAATCACCATGGATTATTTGCACAATATAGGTAAAAGAAAAAAGGCAAAAACCAATGAAGCCAAAATGTACAAAGTTGAAAACTTGGATTTTGTATGACGACATACATATCTACATGAGTTGTCCATTCATTTTCTTAATACAAAGATAAGTATCAACGCAAAAGGACAATTATAAAAAAAGTATTCTCATGCTGCCAAGTTTTTTTTTATAACTAGAACAAAAATATTATATTATAAAAGGGGTTGTATACTAGCTAGCAACATGTACATGGATATGTCAAGTGTTTCAAAGAGATAAAATAAGGAGTTCTCCTCTACTACATGAATGATTTCACAATAGACTACACGACATATGCCCCAAGTGTTCTTCCTTGTTACATGTTTGACAAAAACTCCTAATATCATAATGATTTTGAAAAACATAAGAGAACAAATAACTTAATGAAAAGCTTGATTGATGTTCGCTTCCTCCTGGTTGACATCTAAGGGTGGTGAATTCTATTGTTCTATGTCCATCGACTCCTTTAATTGGTGAACTGTTTCTTCCTCTTTACCTTCAATTTGAATGAAGATATCCGATGCCATGTTATTGGATGTTGCTGACAAGGATTCCATTCAAAGGTTCATGCCAAATTACACAACATGTTGCATTCAACCTAAAGTATGTCAATTGTCTATTTCTAATGGACCAATAGACTCATTATGTTGGCATGTTGTGAGATACAATGATGTTTGATTTCTTGTATCTTCATTGAAACAAAGAGCAACATGCTTCTACTGGCATGTATGATCTCTTCGTGCCTTCTCAAGACTCTCATGGATTCCTGAATGTCCATGCTATCCATGTTTGTTCTCTCTG
This sequence comes from Picea engelmannii, assembly GCA_009831015.1. Classification (NCBI taxonomy): domain Eukaryota; kingdom Viridiplantae; phylum Streptophyta; class Pinopsida; order Pinales; family Pinaceae; genus Picea; species Picea engelmannii. Next base: position 91,438 of record ML788378.1, read on the forward strand.
CAAGCTCGACTAGACCAAGAATGTTTGATCCAAAACTAGAACCTCGACAAAACTAGAATTTCCTGTAGACTCTATGAATCTCAAAGACTAAATGAAACCCAGAACTCTTGTTGTAGGCTCCAATGAATACCAAACCGGGGAGAAACAATGTGGATGTTAGAGCCAAATAGAAAGGGAAATAGAGTAGGAAAATAAAACATGACTCATGACCCTAGGAGGATATCTATGCACACTAAATTCCCAATCAAAAGTCAATACCACATCCCTGCAATTGAAACTCCAAATGGCCAAGTTTCCTTAGAAACAAACCAACGTTCTAAAAAGAAACCCAAGTCTCAAACTAATAACACCACATATTCCCAATGGAACAAACCCGAAAATGACCCAAAGCATAAGGAGAACCAAACCAAAGGAAAGTTGAAACAAAATTGCATAGGTAAGGGAAACCATGTTGAACCACTATCGTTAGTCCCCAGGTTGACCATTGAATTACTTTCCCAAGGAGAATGTTAACAATTAAATTGCAGACTAAGTTGAAAATAAATCCAAAGATAGAGGGAGCACTTACTAGGGAATTGGCCACTGTCAAGACCAAGCCAACTATGCACCCAATACTCTTAACCAGATTTCCCATTATCCCACAGTAACTAATAGACTTCAGATTGTAATCTTCATCACCTAGGGTGAGTTTTAATTTGCACATGGAGCTGGTACCAAATGGTGTCCTCAGATTGCCTTTTCCAATGCCGATGGAGTGATGCGATGTCTCCATATTCATGTGAGGATTTAATGCTATCGATAATTGCGCCAACCATACATTTTGCTTAGGGGATGAAGCTACTAAGGTATCTCCCAGTTTTAAGAATGACCCATGATTGTTTTGAGGCCTTATTGGCCCATTTATCCACAATTGTTTTCAAACTTCTTTTCACATGGAAGAAATAAATGTCTGAGAAGAATCCTATCTTCTTTTTAATTCAAGCTATCAAGACTGAAATCTTGCGATTTAATGGAGAGACAATACCAAACATTGACTTAATGACCACCAAGGAATCCCTAATGACCTTTAATTCCTTGTTCTTTGCTTCTTTAGCTATGAGTATACCCTATAGAAGAACATATGCCTCCACCTAGTTATTGGTGGTTTGTCTAAGATGCCGAGCATATGTGGCTACAAATTTACCTTTGAGATCGTAAATGACCCCCCTGTACTTGTTGCTTCTTCATGCTACAAGGTTTTACCAAAGTCAAACATATGATATTCTCTCACTTCCTCATAATTTCCTCTCATATTAGTTCATGACCCTCTTGTTCTCTTAGCATGTGTATAACCAATGCAATTTTTGTGACCTTCTTGTTCTCCTAGCATGTGTTTAATAAGTATAATTTTCCATTAAATTTTAAATTTAGTGTTATAAATCCCATAACTTATGTTATTTTGAAAAACCAAGGACAAGTCTAAAACTTCCCTTTTTAATAAAACCTTGGTTTTAAATTTACACAAAATATGTACAAGACATTTACATGTATCTATAAAGTTGTTGTGATTCAACCCATACAACTTTACATAGTTAAAAAATAACCACTTTATACATAATTTAACTGAACATATTTAAGACCAAAACTAGGTTGTTACAACCTAGTAAATACCTAGTTGACCATATGTTTACATAACATTTAACAAGTTGTTGTAATTCAACCCATACAACTTTACATAGGTAAAAAATAACCACGTTATACATAATTTAAAACATATTTAAGACCAAAACTAGGTTGTTACAACCTAGTAAATACCTACTAGTTTATCCATATTGACCATACGTTTAAATAACATTTAACAAGTTGTTGTGATTCAACCCATACAACTTTACATAGGTAAAAAATAACCACGTTATACATAATTTAACTGAACATATTTAAGACCAAAACTAGGTTGTTACAACCTAGTAAATACCTACTAGTTTATCCATATTGACCATACATTTAAATAACACTTAACAAGTGTTTCAACCTAGTAAAACCTACTAGTTTATCCATAATTGACAATAAGTGGTTATATACTAGAATAGCAATTCAACATACTTTAACGTTTTAGATATAACTTCTTGAGTTTAAATAATATTTTAATTTATAAATAATAAAATTGATCAATAAGCTTTAGTTACATATCATTGTAAGCCACACTTAGCTATTCACATTTTAAAGCAAATGTTCTCAAAGGAGGCAAGCTCTCTAATCCATCGATCTTAAGATTGGTACATTCTTAAGCATAATAAAAGGGCATCATCATGATCACAAAGCACATTTTAATATGCTCGATAATAGAAGGGCATCATGATGATCGAGTGTTTTATCTACTAAGAAATTTTAAATAAATATTACAAAATATAATGGATTAGTGAATTTAATAAATGGTAAATACATTGAACATTTGGTTTACAAGATTTGAATTTGTCTTTCTTTTGTTACATTGGGTTTTTATTATTACCATGTCTTTTAAAATTATGTTGAATATTAGGTTTTTAAGATTTGAATTTGTCTTTTATTGAATATTCGGTTTGATTTTTTTTTTTTTTTTTTGGGTTATATGAAGGTTTTCGTTATCACTATGTTTTTTAAGGGGAGGTCTATGTAGTAGAATCATTATATTTTTTTAACTAGCACAGCAGTTAAATAGCTGCTGGTTAATGTTGAAAGGTTGATAAGATGAAACGAATCCTTAAAAGAATATATTAAATTTTATTGTTGATTAACAAATAAACGGTTGTGCTTCATTTATTTGGTGTTAATATTTTAATTTCTGTTAATCACTTAAGTGACAATCAGTTAACTATCAAAGTAATTTTTAAATATGATTAGGTAAATGTAAAAAAGTAAACACATAAACGGATGTCTTTATAATAGTGAGGAAGTTAATGATTGAAATCACAACCATTTATTTTGTGTGACTACTAAGAATATTCCAGTCATATTTAATCCTGTCCATAGAAAACTTATTAAGCACTAAACCCCTATTATATCTGTCCATTATCCATGTAAAATTTAAAATTTTTCGTTCTCCGTTGAAAACGTATTATTTTAATTATATTAAAGGCGTTTTTTTTAATGGGAGGTCCATGTAAAATCTTTCGTTCTCTGTTAGTTGGACATAATAATCTGTCCATGACGTGAGGTTTGGCATATAATGGATCTTCATCGTCGAACCACGTGTCCGTTGGATTCTCGAAGCTTTCCCACACAATACCGCCATTACCAGTCCATCAAAACCAGATGATTGGAGTCCAAAATTATTCCCCGAGAAGCCGCGCTCCGACGATTTCCCATCTCCTAGACAGGCATTGTCAGCATCCACCCTCGCTAGCAGGCTGTCTTCCATGAACTTCAGGGCCGAGGAAGCATCGACGAGGGTTTCTTGGTTGGCAACCAGACGTAGGTTTTGAGAGGGATCTCGGCATACCAGATGTCGATGTACGATGTACGATTTCTCTGAGCCAATCGACTTGAAAAAACCAGCTCGAATTCGACGTTATTGGAGAATATTGTCCAATTTCCGGTAAGCCCAAACCCTGGAGTTATTGTATAATCCGCTGCCCCTACTGCAAAGAAAACCACAAAATGGAAATGTAAATGAAACAAACATTTTATCTTCATATATCTTTCAATTTATATTGGGGCTTTTCACAGTTTATTACGAAAACCAAGAAAATAATTCCATGGGGAAAATCACGTGGACTCGAACCACAAAAGATTGAGCTCTGCTCTTTTCTAAACACGAATCTCAAAATTTGATGGAGGGTGGCACATCAACGATAACAATGGGATATATTCTTTGATTAAAAATAGGATGTGAAGATAGCCTAAGGGTATTAAAAGGTGGAAATGACGACACATGGCCAACTAGTAGAATATAATATTTGAATGCACTTTTTATGATTATTATTAATTTTTTTTATTCCTCCCACAGGTGGCAGCATAAGCATATTGTATAATCTGTCATTATGGGAAGATACACATATTAATATGACTTTATGAGCCCACCATTGCGTCTAGAGTAAATGTCCAAGTCATCTCTTTTATACCAAGGGAAGGGCGGTATTAATACTTGATTTTTTTGAGCATGGCAATTTAAATAGGCACAAAGTTGCTATATTCTTCCAGTGTCTTGGGACACCTATTAGTAATAATATCAAACCAATGTTACATAGTGGTGACCTAATAGTAATAATATCAAACCAATGTTACATAGTAGTGGTTGACATCAAACTCGGTTCCATTTTTTATATTTATTTAGATGGGTTAATTATATAAAAATGTTTTTATTTTATTTTATTTTTATGATTAGTTTAGAATTATTTTAATTTTGAATTTGTTATGTATTGAAAGATTAAAGTATTTTTTTGTATTTTAAGGATTTGATCTCTTTTAACATATGAGAAATTTGAGAATAAAATGGATTTAGTTTGATTGCACTCAGTAATGAGGAGATGTTGTTACATAAAGTAATGTATATGACAACAAAAAATAAAATAAAATAAATAAATAATTGCATATGTACAGATATAGTTTGATTCTCAAATTCTTTGCAGGTCAACATACATAAATATGAAGCCTTCAAACCTTAAGTCACATTCAAAACTTTATTTCTACCTACACAACTAAACAATTGACCAAATTTTACAAATAAGTTCATTCCATTATAAATCAATAGTAAATGAATTACGACGAGCCCACTTTACCTTCCAAGGCGAATGCATTTCATCCCTTCCATCTAAACAAAAAATAAATTTAATGCCCCTGGATGGGGTGTTGGTAGATTACACGTGTCCAAGTGGAGGGGATGACGCCTGCCAGTGAAGTACCAACCATGTGACTGGCACATGCACCTCCCCTCCTCCCACACCATGAATTTACGCAGGCCTCACTCCAACCAGAGCGCCATTAACTCTTCGAGCGCGTTCCTCTCTGTCTCCTCATCTGATCAATGGAGCCTCCTTTATGGTGGTCACCTCTGCGCAAGACTTGGTGTTCGAGGTCCGTAAGGAGGTGGACGACTTACGATTTCGTTTGGAAATTATGGACAAGAAGGGGACGAAAATTCTGCAAATGCTATCCTCTTTGCAAGGCACTCAACACTCCACAGAATAGGCACCCATTGCACCAACGACCTCAACGGTGGTCTTGATTTTGACTCTCCAAATGCCAATAGGGGATAACTCGACGATGGTCTCGGCTTTGGTTCTCCAGGTGCTAACAACGGACAACGTAGCACACAACAAACCGATTGCATGAGCTACGACACCTGCATAGGTGTCAGATTGCATGGCATGTTTTAAGTTTTGTTTATGCTTGGACAACTATACTTTTGGACAATTATCTTTCTGCCTGTCATAAGTGAGTCCTAGATGTTCTAGAAGGTCAGACAAATCGGTTTCCCCACGGGGCGATTCTGTTCCAAATGTTTAAAACTGGGATCTGTTTTGGTTTTGGAGGCACTGGCTGAATTGGTTTCCCTCTGGGGAAATTAAGCATTTACTCAAACACTCATGACACTACTGTAAAGTTTGCTTCTGGAAGGTAATTTATACATACTTACAAAAAAAAGTAAGTGTAAATTTAATGGAAAAAAATTGAACAAAGCTTATAGTATCACTTACTATTTGAACAAACACAAACGATGAAATACATTTTTTTCTAATTCATATTACAACAAAAAAATAAATGGAATACTAGATTTGGAAAGGAATCTACCATAATTCGAATACTTTTTCACAATTTGGCCATTACTTATCATTGACACTAATGACAAATAATAAGTGTGATTCCTTTTTCCATATCTTTTGCAAAATTGTGTACCAATCAAAGAATATGGAGTCTACAATGTATACCTATAATTGGAGAGGAAAAAACCTTTGACTTTAATAAGAGTCAACAAAAGTGAACCCAACATAACAAATCCGATGACATAACAGTAGAAACTTCGTTTCGAGTAAAATTTAACAAAATACCAAGGCCTTGAAAATGGCCTATAAAATAAGAGTTTGTAAGCCATGACGTTTACCTAGATAGTTGGTAAAAAGTTATAAAAAGGAACTCATTGGTGTCTAAATCACGATCAATATCTTCCAAATAACATGTATTGCTTTCCAAAATAGCAATAAAACTTCACCAATACCTGAAAGCCAGTTGAATATAAAAATGAATGCTATGAAATTTTATAGGATTTGAGGAAGATGAGCACGTATATAAAGTGATGCAAGATGCACCACTTGATAAAACTATTTAGACCCAATTTTTAAAAATTATTAAGTGGGCTTAACGATTGGCTTATGTTTTGAGCAAAAGGATTCATGGAGGACCAAGAAGTTGAATATCAAGCCAAAGAAAATTTAGATCAACAAATTAACATTGTAGCAATGGTAATAATATTTATGTTCTCTTTTAACATATGATAAATTTGAGAACAAAATGGATTTATCCTAATTGCATGAAGTAATGGGGAGATATTGTCACATAACGTAATGTACACGATAACAAAAAATAAAATAAAAACACATAAATAATTATATGTGTGTGTGTGTGTGTGTGTGTGTGTGTGTGTGTGTGTGTGATAGCTTTTGTGGCTCCAAACGATTCACGGATTGAATCCTTTGCACGTCGCCATACATAAATACAAAGTCTCCAAATTTTAAGTTACTTTCAAAATTTTATTTCTACCTACACAAGTAAATGAATTAAAACAAGACCACTTTACCTTCCATTGCAAATGCATTTCATAACTTCCATCTAATTAAAGAGAAAATTTAATGGAATTGTTTTTTGAACAAAGCTTATAGTATCGCTTACTATTTGAATGAATATAAATGATGACATACGGGTTTTTCCGATTCATATTACAAGAAGAAAATAAATGGAATACTATATTTGGAAAGAAATCTACCATAATTCTAATACTTTTTCAGAATTTGGTCATTGCTTATCAATGACACTAATCGCAAATAATAAATGTGTTCCCTTTTTCCATAGCTTTTGCAAAATCGTGTACCAGTCAAAGCATATGGAGTCTACAATGTATACTTGTATTGTCTATGACTACAACTCCACATACAATCTGGTAAGTTGAATTTCTATCAATAATAAATGTATCTTATGCAACATGATTTTAATGTTTTTTTATTATTTTAGATATTAAAAATGTAATCATATTATATTATCGCATAACTTTAACTAATTGGTTAAACGAGTTGAAACATTTTTCATGAAAAAATTGATTTTGATTTTTGATGTCCTTTATAACTATAATTTTAAATACATCAATTTTAAAACAATTGTAATGATAAGATTTTTTTATTTTTATTTTTATTTTTAAATTGAGATATCCAAATCATGAAAATTTATGAAATTTCACTTCTAATCTTTTCAAGTATAGAAATATTTTTTTAAAGAAAATCAATTATTTATTTTGCAATTTTTTAAAGGTTAAAATTAATTGTTTTTAAAGAAAATCAAATAATTTTTTATCATTTTTTTAAAGGTTTGATAAAACAAAATTGATCTCAATAACAATCACCATCATTATAAAATTGAATTTATACAATAGATAAGTCTTGAATTAATAATTTATCATTTAAATATAAATATAAATGTTATATGAATTATACATCATATATAAAAATCGTATTTAGAAATCTCATACTAAATGTGAAGCATGATCCCTAATACGTTTTGTTATTATGGGGATTTATTTCACTTATATCAAGTACTTTTATCTCTCAAGGTACATTATAAGGTGGTCTATTTAGTACTATGTTGTAATTGATATTCAAGATCAACTTTGGTGATTGATGCATTTTCCTTTGTTTAGTTGAAGCACACGTAGTGTGTCGTGATGCTCATATTTAGTTTGAACCCTTGTTGTTCCTAGTGACATAGTCAAACTTGATCAAGAGTGTGCCAAGTTGATTTGGTCATATCTACCAATAATTTCTTGCTAAATTATTGGTAATATAAAATCCTTTTAATAAATGGGGTAAACCATTGGTCTTTATTACATAGTTTGATCCCTTCAACAGAAATGAACCCATGATCTCTCCAATTTTAAAGGATATATGTCACATATAGCTCATGACCTATTGATATAGTCCTCAAAACTAGATCATTAATAATTATATTAAAGAATTTTAAAGTACAGTATAAATATCATGTCTGAAAGAAAAATTATTTGTTCATATGTAATTTTATTAGTCCAATTAATCATAGAATTTTCCCTCCCACATATGTTAATAAAAAATTTCAAATCCAATAGAATATTAATCAAACAATTCAACTTCAATCAACTATCTATGAACCATGATTTTCATTTTCAATAATCTATCCAAGGACCATGAATTTCAAGGGGGAAATTAACTAATATCATAATACTTAGGAAATAAATTTTATTAGAGATCCTTAATCATGGGAATGGTGATTAATTTGTTAATTCAGTGCATCAACACATTTTAGAAATAATCTATTTCATTGGTTCTATTGTAGGTTGTTCCCTGGTTTGGTAACCTGGATTTCGTCTACTTCTCTTCAAGCCTTTGGTGCCTCTCCCTCTTTGCATGGAAAAACAAAAGGTTAGTAGTCTTATGCTCTATTGAAAATTTCTTGAGGATTTGTTGGAAAGGGGACACATTATTAGTTATGATATATTGTGTTAGCAGTGGGCAGTGAAGCGACATGCCTTCATTGCAATGCCATGCACCGCAACTATGTAATGAATGCACATCGCACTAATATTTTCCTATGAATGTTATGAAAAAATGAAAGATACTAATATTAATGTTATGAAAAAATGTAATGAATGCACATCGCACTAATATTTTCCAAAAAAGAAGATACTAACTATGTTAAATTTTTCATCCTTTATCACTACTCTGCCCCTACGATTCTCTTATGCCATAGCGGAGTCACAAAGTTGTAGCTTCTTCTATGTTTTGAACATAATTATATACGTGCAATGTTTAATCAAATGATATAATTGCAAATAAAATTGTTCTTTGTATCATATGCCTATAATTTAATGCATTAGTCTAGTGTTTTCCAATGTAATTGGAGAATAATGCAAGGAATATGTAGGTCTTTCCTATTTTGAGAGGATATCTTTAATTTGACATATGAACAATTAATGTAAAATTAGTTCTAACTAATATCAATCAAATGATTTTGTAGTAATTAATGATGATAATAAAAGTTACCTTCTATTTTATTTCATTTTCATTTCAAATTATGATTCAACATATGGGTAACAAATAACTTTATATGATATCTAGAATTAAAAATGTACACATGTAACATCTTTTGTTTTTGCTATATATTTGGACAAATTTATTACGCCAGTCACTTATTTATATTATCTTTGTTTGATCGTCTATTCTCTCACTAAATATGATGATAATAAAAGAATATGTTAGTTTTTCTCGGCGTTCCCTTTCCCCCGCTTCGGGGGTATGCTAGTTACATTAATGTTCATTGTTACGAACTTTGGTAGTTACATAAAATACAAAAGTTTTGTTTTCATTAATATAATATTCATGTCAGTGTAGGAATCTGTATTCCATTTATTTACTTGAAACAATGCTCATGATTCCCGAGACTATCCATGCCCCAAAACCCCAGAGGTGCATTGGAATATATTCAATGTAACCAAAAAAGTGTAGAATCTAACCAAACCATAGGAGATACCAAACCAAATTCAAAACCTTGGAATTCTGGTATGAAATTACTTAACCTACATCAAATTAAATCCACAATGTGTGGTTGAATGGACTTACTCAAAGTCCCAACTACACCAAGGGAAGCTAATAAGGGCACCCTCTACTGACTTTCGCTCCAATGATAAATCCATAATCCATAATCCCACTTACAACCCAATTATACATCCGTCTAGATTCAAAATGTCGTCATGAGAGTTAAATCTAGCAAGTGTGAGGGTACGATAAGAGTGATGCACCCAAAATTGCTCTCTCATATACATGCACTCCCAAACACATTGCTTTCCATATATGCGACATCATACCTGATATTTCCTTAAAGATGTGTGGTGTCATACAATTAAGAATTAATGATTTGAGATTAGGGGGTAGGGTGGAAGGAAATGTCTGCATATTTTCTCAACATTCCTTCACACAATCTCGAGGCTCTATTGGCATGGGCTATCTACTTGTCAATTGACATCTCTTTGGATATGAAAGAACTTAATGTCCAAAAAACAAAATTATTTGTTTTCTATGAGGTGAGCTAGCTTGCTATCAGATAGGGTATTCAATCTATTCATTGGGTTGATGATTATAGCAAAGTCCTCAATGAGCATGAGAGACTTGATGTTGTTTGAGTAAAAAAGTCTTAGTCCTTAAAGGATGATATAAGCATTTGCCTAATTGTTTATGGTTATTCCTTCAAAATCAAGGATGATCCCCTTGCTAAACTTGCCACCTCTATAGAAAGAATGTGCATCAAGGAATGAGATTGGTATTTAAATCTCTAACAAGACAAATAAAATATTGTTGATTAATATTAAATTGTATGTATAACTAACCTCTGAATGAGGCCATCACTGTTATAGCAAGATTGGCCTCACCCCATGCAACTTGCTTAGAAGGCCTTTTCCATTTCCCTATGCAGACTTGAAGTTCCCTTTTGCACTTCCTAGAGCTAAAAATCATATTTTTCCACGCACCCTATCAGTTATACATCATGCGTATACGTAGGTTGCATCACTACAACCCGCGTACATCGAGTTTGATGATAAAAAATTAAAAATTGTGTCAGGTTTCCATGTCACGTCACGAGATCCATGATCCTTGACCTTCCATATATCAGAAACGTTCCGACTCGGCCCTTTAGTTCCATTTGAAGGCTATAAATGGGCCATATCCAAACCGTGGAAGAGAAGAAGAATTCAACTTTTGAGAGCAAAGTTACTCTAGAGAAATCATTCACTTCATATTGAATCTGCATCCCTTTGTCCTTTTAAGTCTGAACACATTGTTCAACCCCCAATTTCTTCCCTCTTTGATGGAAAACCTCATTGTCTCTCTTATATGAGCTTGTCTTTGGTGGTGGATTGAAGTGGTGGAGGCCCAACTAGAAGGGACTTAGTTTCTCGATTCCAAGATGTGCCGACACGAAAGTTTGTCATTCATACACTTTTGTTAATCATATTTTAATATAAATACTCTTTTCTTGTCCAATTAATGTCTTGCAAATATTTGAATTGTTATTCCATGGGCATATTTGTTTTGAATATTGATGGATTATGCTATTATATGTGCTAAATTTATATATTATCACCATATGCTTATGTTTCTTGGTTGTTGAGGACAATTTGTAGGTATATAGATTTGAGTCGAGTACTCAATGATGGTCTTCATTGAACATCTGGACGAGGTAGGCTCTTTATCTTGTCTTGTTAGCATCTTTATTTATATAACATACTTGAGATTAGAGTTGATTTCTGTAGTCATTTTGTCTATTGTGGTTTACCCCATGCCATAGAGTGATTTTCCTCGTAATAGAATTGGCAACCATACTGGGGAATGAATCTTCTTTTTGGGGTTTGGAGTGTTTTTCTCATTTGATTGCTCTCAGTTAGTTTGAGTTCCTTGTCGTATGATGCCTATTTTCATTTTGAATTTGAGTTTCTTGGCCTTATTCTTAACTTGGCAGTTTTTTAATACATATACGTGGTTTTTCCCTTGACAAACGCGAGTTGCCATTCTATAGGGCGCGTACATATGTGGTTTTTTCTTAAACAATCACACACATCAATCTTTTTTGCTTGATTTTCGAGTTTGGTGTTTTCTCGGTGAGTTTTGATAGTTGTTGAGTCTTCTTGGGTCTCTATCATAACTGTTAAGTGCCTACAGAGTGATAGGAAACCTTTCTTTGGTTGAATTTTTGGGCAATTTTTCTTTCTCATCATCTTTTTTATTGGTTGTCCTTGCATGTTGGGATGGGTGTTTTCTTCTTGGTATCTTGATTGGTTTGTATCTTTTTGCTTACAATAGGGTCTATATATCAAGATGTTGTTCAATCCTTGCATTTTCATTTCTTTATATTGAAAATACAAAAAAAATACATTTTGCATTTTGACATTTTATCTTTTGGGTTGTTTATTATTGATCTTGATACATATATGGAAATATTTCATTTTATTGAAATCACAAAGTTGAATTGAAAGTTTCATTTTGAAAAGATTATCATGTTTTGAGAATTGAAGTTTATGACTTAGCTTTATGTTCATATTCATTTCTTTTATTTGTTGAGTCATAACATCATTAGTTTCATGACCACATCTTTTGAATAAACAAAGCCATTAAACTTAACATTGATTAATTTAAAATTAATTAGAAACAATTTTATTTTTCACGATACACAAACTAGCTTAAGATATAGAGCCTTGGAATAAGATTTTGTGAGTAAACTTCTCCAAGGATATTAAACTCAACATATGTGTTTGAGTAAGGGAGTGGTGAAATCCATTGTATAATTAGTGACATCAAGAGGCTCTGCTCACATTGGAGTTAAGAACGAGGTCGCGTGAAGTTGGTTGTATAGATATTCCTCTAATACCTTCTTAGCGTCATAGATATTTTTGGGGATCTATTCGTATATGGGGGTCTTGCTAGTACCTTTGCCTCTGTGAGAGGCGATGCTTTCAAGATTTCATACTTTGTTACCTTTCCCATACGGTGGAATTGACTTACAACTGTTCGCTTGCGCATTGGTTATATTGTGTTGGATTTAGTTTCTTGACATAGGTATCCACATAGGTTACTTGCAGGGGTTATTCTGCAAGTACCCTAAGTCAAATAAGGGTCAGACAACATACAATATTTACGGAGGATTACCTCTCCGGGGGGATTTGACCGATTGTGTTGATAAGCCCACGAGGGCCCTTATAACTGATTCTGATACCTCTGATCTTTTGAAGGGAGTATTAGGCCCCTCTTGGGATAGACATACCTACTCTAGTGAGGGAGGCCCCTTTTCAACCACTATATCATGTTTGTGTACATTTGTAACATCTCGCTTTGGCGCACTGAGAAAACTTATTTTTTGAGGACACTTGCTCGCAAGTGATCTGGACTTTTATGATGTCAAAACATTTATCTTTGATTATGATGCGTTATGATAGACGACATGATGTTTCACTGCTTTGATGTAGACAGGTGCTATTGACTCAGCTTTATTGAGTGTGCAGGGTTTTGGACCTTGAGGATGCAGAGGCATCGGTGGAACCCCCTTGGACTCCGGATTGAGTCAGGGAGTGTGCTATTGGGTTGATTTATTTACTGCGATATTTCATTGATTTGATGATATGATGTTGACATGTTCTGACATGATTTTTGGATGATGCAGGCTGACGATAGCTTGCCAACCAGACTCACATATGGAGTAAAGGGGCCACACACGATTTCCAGAGAGGTTGAGGGAGAGGTGTGGACAACATCCCTGCCACAGCCTACTAGCACTCCCGCCGTGGCTCGAACTGTAGGCTAACGATTACCTAGTTTGAGAGGATCCACGATGCCGTGAGGGAAGACTACGACCGTCGCTCACGATGATTCTAAGGGGTGTGCAATAAGGCGGGGGACTTATTCCTTAGAGCCCTTAGTCTCCCACAAGTTCACCTAGCGGAGTGTTGACTCCAGGGGTTATAGATGTCTACCAATCGGTCAAGTTGGCGAGTGGCACCCTTGGAGCACGTGGTGCATCCGAAAGGGCACGTCGCGCAAAAGAACCACAAGAAGCGAGTGGCACCCTTGGAGCACGTGGTGCATCCTGAAGGGCACGTCACGTGAAAGAAATGAACGAGGCGAGTGGCACCCTTGGAGCACGTAGTGCATCCTGAAGGGCACATCGCGTTGATGATGATGAAGAAACAAACCTAGATGGCCCTAAGACATTAATGCCTTAAGAAATCCTTAAACAACTTCCCTAACCAATTGTCGCCTAGCTTAGAATCTAAGTCCTAAGCCTAAGACTTTTCTAGGGTAAAAATTTTAGTGTAACCTTAAAGAAAAAGGCCCTAGCATAAAAATAAAAATTCAAACAAAAAAACCCACTTAAGTAATAGTTAGGTCTTCATAAAATTCTTGGGGTAAATAATGAGAGTAAGAATTAAATTAAAACTAATGGTTTTAAAATTTTGCAAAGAAGAAATTATTTCCTAACTTGTGAAAGAACAAAAGATAAT
>ML788378.1:106053-127460 GCA_009831015.1 Picea engelmannii
CGTTGGCTGGGGCCGTGGATGTTTCCCCGTAGGGGTTTTACCACGTGAAAACATCGGTGTGTTGATCTTTGATCTGGTTATGTGAGTGGTTACTAAAGGTGTTCTTCCTCTGTTGGAATACCTGTGTTGTCGAACATGGTATCCGAGCCTGTTTGAAGACCCACTCCTGTTGTAGATCGAGATCGTGAAGCTGAGTTTCCTCATCTCCATTTTCTGGCATTTCTGTACATTTTTGGGCTGAAAGGACTGTTCCATTGCGTCCGGAGCACGCTTTTCATTCAGGAACACTTTTCGTTTCACTCGAAAAGGTTTCCGTTTTCGAAAAGGTTCATTCAGGAACACTTTTCTCTACGGTCGGCGAGCGAGAGCGGCACGGAGAGCGAGACACGACACTGAGCGCGGGACGTCATCCGAAGCAGGCGAAAGGCAACGGTATGATTTTATTTCTATTAGAGTAGGAGGCATTTGGATACATGGTTAGATCTGCATGTGTTTTAAATGGGTAAACTGATTTTTAGTTCATGACTGAATTTTTGTTATAGCTTGGCTGAATGATTGTTGATGGACTTCTGTGACCTTCCTTGGATCTGTACGATCTCCCGCTGTGCCTTTCATTTTTGTTGTCTGCGTATTTACATTTCCCTGGGCGTTTTTACCTTGCCGTGGGCGTTCTACCTTTCTGTGGGGGTTTTTGCAATTTGTTGTGGTGTATTACATTACGGTGGGCGTATTTACTTCTCTGTGGGCGTTTCCATTTGTGACTGGGGTGTTTTATATATTATTGATGGCGTTTTCATTGAATGTGGGCGATTCCATTTGTGACTGGGGTGTTTTATATATTTTTGCTGGCGTTTTCCTTGACTGTGGGCATTTCCCTTTGTGACTGGGGCGTTTTATATTATTGCTGGCGTTTTTGATGACTGTGGGCGGTTATAAATTATTGGGCATTTGCTTTCACTGCCATTTTAATTAATCCCCAAACTCTTTCTGGATTATACTGAGTTTTGCTTTATGAACTGAAAATTATGAAAAGAGAAATGAAATTACTGATATCTTTAAAACCGTAGGAGATCCCTTCTGAAACTGCCTTTTTAGCAATCGACAAAGACTGAATCAATCTAGAGAAGTGAAATCACCAAGAATTCACCTTTAGAATGGACTCCAAGAATTAGATAGCTGAGCTAAATCTCAATAATTTCATAAACATTAATTCAATAATACAATTTTTCTTTAAGAGATTTCCTCTTAAGCTCTGAACTTCCTAAATCTCTTAATTCAAAAAAAAACTCCAAACTGAATTTTCTACGATAGCTTGTCCCAGCCCATTAGTGATGTTTCGTTCCAGTCCTATATTGAAACAAAATGTTTGGACACCAGGTTCTGTTTGCAATAACCACTGTTGAATTCCTAACCTCCCGCCTTTCCATCTGTGTAAGTTCGTAACCGAACAACCCCTGCCCTTCACACCGAACTCTGGTTGACCTGCCTTTGCAACTGCAAAAGAGATCGCCCCTACCAACAACGTGCAACCTTAAACCGTTCGCCCTGCACCTTGGTCGAAATCGCATGATTTACTTCTACCAGAGCATGGATGCGCCGTCTGGTTGCTACGGGTAGCAGCGGTACCTTTCTCCTTGCCGGAGTCTATTCCCCCACTTTATTTTTTCTTACTAATCCTGAGCCTGCAACTGGACTTCATCCCTGACTGTTAGCACGATTTTTTTTACGCAGACAGAGAGAGAAGGTCGCGGGTTTAACGAGATCCGTGTGTCAGTCGGAGGGTAAACGTTTTTGGTGTCTGACAGCCCACGCGCCCTCACTCAATAGACTCACACTATTTTTAATTTCTGTGATTTTAGCGGGATTCATTCCAAGTTTTGCTCAAAAAAAAAAAAAACACACACACACAGAAAAATTTAATTGTTTACACTAAACCTGCTCGAGACCTGCTGGCTCCAATCACGATACGACTGCATTTCTGCCTGGAACGACGCTACCCTGACAACCGCCTTCACTTACCCGTTCCTGACTTTGGATACTAATTTAAAAGATAGCTGGAACATGAGGCTTCCAGGATAGTAAGTTTTGTGCATTTAAAGTTGGGACATATAGATTTTAATTAATGATTTAATTTGTAGTCTTAAATTATGTAAGAGAGACGTTCTTGTAGTAAAGGATGGGTATGTTAGTGTTAAATCAGGTAAATGCTATCGTTTTCTACTGCAATATTATTGTAACTTGGATGGTAAGGACATTGTTCCTTTAGTGGTTGGTTACGGGAACTTTATTACTTGGATAACCTGAATTGTTACAGTTTGTGTAGTTGAAACTGTTATTGATAGCCTACCCCGTGAAGTCCGTGTTATTTCCATTGAATTAATATTTTAATATAAAGGTTATTGTAATTATAAATGTAAAATCTTGATATTTAGGGGATTTTATTATAATATAAAAGATATAGTAGTTATAATGTAAAATCTTGTTATTTAATCGATTTGATTATCATATAAAAGTTATTGTAATTATAAATGTAGAATCCTGTTATTTAATTGAATGTTATTATAATATGAAGGTTATTGTAATATAAAAGTAAAATCCTTGGTATCATTAGAATGTTATGGTAATATAGGAAGGATGTTAGGATTAGGTTATTGTGCATGTTAAATTCATTCATAAAGGCAAAGCTATTGGAAGAAGATTGCATATATAAATATGAGTTAATGATTCTTGATTAAAACTTGAATGAGTTAATGATTTGTAGCATGTTGCGTCATTAGGGCATTCTAATCTTAGATTGATGTTAATGTTGCTTCAAACGATGAATCATGACTATTCCTTGTTACTCCATGAAGGAGATAATTGATTTTTGAATGTTGCTTTAATTATAAATTAAAGGTTAAATTCCGCCTAAATTGATAATTTGTCACCATTCATTATTCTGGATTAAAATTGAGTTGAGTTTCATGATTTAGGATGTTGCTTTATTTATGACAGTGTAATTATAAATTAATTCCATTCGTTGCTTAATGATAAATCATAACTCTTCATTTTATTGATAGTAAATGCATGAGTTAATGGATTTTAGACTATTGCGCTAACCTTAAATTAAAAGTTAAGGTTGCTGTAAATGAAAACTTTTAACTAGTCATTTTATTGATTAATATGGATCAATTATTGGTTAAATGTTAACCCAGTTGAGAACAGACTTGCACAATAAGGCCTGGAATGATTAATTTTAGAAGGTACCTAGACGACAAATTTTGATCTATAGTTGCCCGATGGAATGGTCTTAAGACTAGGGTAGATTGTAGTCCTTGTTCATCTAATGTGGTACCGGGTCGTAAACTTATGTGTGCTTAGTCTGCTAGTGTCGGGCGGGATGTAGACACCTCCATGTAGCCTAGTATATAAGTCTAGGTTTGTGATTATTTTTCTGTGTATAGAATCCAGTGCCGTATCAAGAGTCTCGGGCCCTTTAAAGGCAGGGTTTCCACTCTTGCGACACACCTGATAGAGATTACTAGTTTCTGCCTGAGCAGTCGGCCATGAGCCTATCTGACCTTCTCTCTCTCCGGAGCAGAGAACTAAGATTAAACGCCCTGCTTTCCTGTGCAGAAATAGTAAAATCTACTACTATGGATTCTTCCTTCTGTGTTCGTACGGTGCATAGCCCAGTAGGTCGATAAGTGTTGCAGTTACTTGTAGTGCGCCTTATGTCTTCTTGCTGTGAACATCGTGGTTGCGTCTTGTTAGTCGTCGGGTGGCGACGTAGAGTCAAGTGTGTCTGTTTCCTTTCTACACGCGTGCACACACTTTAAAAAAAAATAAAAAAAATTGTCACATGTTATCAGAGTTGTTGTCGTAACGAGGAGGCTGTTACAACATTATCCTTTTTGATTTACTATGGTGTGCTCTATGATTATTAGTTGGCCTTAGGATTTTGTATTGTGTCATGATTTTTCATTACTATGGTTAGTGGAGCTCCCGTGACTCCCTTAGTTAGCGCTACCCAACCCATGGTATTTTCTCATTGCATGGGGATGAATCCTTTTGTATTTCCGAGCGGTACGTCAAATCATGATACTTAGCCAATACCTTGGGCCTCTAATCATTTTTCTCTTGGTATGGAAAGCATGTCTTCACATTTTCCATCATTTTTCTCGTCTTCTTATGTGAATCCTAGTTTTGAGTTCGGGGGCACGCTGCCTCCTTATTCTCCTTTTTCATTTGGTGGGAGTCATATCACTCGACCAACTCTTACTTTAGGAGGTTGGAATATTCCTTCCTATGGATCCAGTCCTAGCTTCATTTTTCTAGGAGCAAGTGCTCAAATGGGTGGTCATTCTACTTATTACATCCCATCCATCTATCCTTCTTCCGCTATGCCGGTTCCTACGAACGCTTTTCCTATGGAGGACCTCTGTCTGTCCTCTGGTGTTTCATTTGAGGGGAGTCAATTTTATAGTATGGGAATCCCCCTTCATGAAGTTTCTTCATCCGCGGGAAACATATATCCTCACTTGAGTAACCCTTTTCATGTCGCTTTCTCTTTGTAAGCGACTTCCTTGGTGACGATGCCCTTACAACCCTTTATGAATCGGTTTGGAGGAGGATAATATCCTGCTGGACAGGGCCATGGTGTATACTATAACCCTTCTTGGACCACAATTTCTGAAAACTAGTCTTTCCCGCAACCTTGGTCTCAAATTCCACAACCATCCGCTGCATGTCATGTTGGGGGCACAACTCTAGTCACTGCTAGTCACACTACACATACATCACCAACCTCTGCTAGTCATGTTGGGGATTCATCACCAACCTCTGCTAGTCATGTTGGGGATTCGTCAACAACCTCTACAAGTCATATTGAATATATGCTACTAGCCTCTGCAAGTCATGCTGGGAGCATGTCACCAGCCACTGCAAGTCATGTTGGGGGCATTAATATGATTGAGAAGCCTAGATGTACAGGACGTAAGCCCAAGTTCCTTTGTTGAATTTGCAAAGGAGATCATCTAACTCGTCTGTGCCCTACTACTGTTGTGGTACAAGAAGCATAATCCTTGTCTGATATCCCTTTGGGTTCTGAGTCATCTTTGGTTTCCCAACATTCTAATCCTTCTTTGGTTGATACAACGGTCATGCCAATGCAATCTTTGGCTGATCCCACTCTTCTTTTAGGGGGTGATGCGTCTCTTGACCATGTTGTCTCACATCCTATTCAACCAACGATGGAAGAAGTGGTTGTGCTGATGCAATGTTCGGTCGATCCCACTCTTCTCTTGGAGAGTGACAAATATAAGGAAGTGACATTGCTGATGCAATATTCGGTCAATCCCACTCTTCTTTTGGAGGGTGATGTGTCCTTCGACCATGCCCTTAGTGTTTCTATCCCTGTACCTTCTCAACAAGGGAGCATTCTACTCTCTATGAGTACGCTCCCTCCAAGTCTTAGGGTGGTTTCTTTTTGTTGGAATGATCTTGTAGAGCCTCAAATTCCTTCTTCTACAACCTTCCAGATAAGGGGAATTCTTCGATATATTGTATATAAGGTAACATCTGCAAGTATTTTATCCTCCTCGACTTGGAAAGCTTTGGGTTTTCTCAAGCTTGTGTAAGTTATCTGTGAGTTGTTTTCTTTCGACAGAAGTCCTGCATGGGAGCCCTGGCCTCCCCCATCATATGATTCTAAGAACAACATTCCCGAGTCTTAGATAAGCTCTTTTCCGACTTTATAAAAAGAGAAAATATTGCCGAGTGAACTTGTCTCTTTCACACTCGTTAATTGTATTTGAAAGGATGTATATTTGGTGTAAGTTTAACCCTTTTTCAGACCAAGTAGACTAATTTTGAAAAAGGAATACTCTAGGCGCTAGTGGCTAGAAGAGTTCTCCTGGGTACTGTTTTATACTTTTTCGGGCCTAGGGGAATAAATTTTTGAAAAAGGACATTATTTGGCATTAATTTGTAATTGCATTCCATTATCCTTCTTGCAGTATTGAGCCTATTTTTGGTTCCTTCTTTTGCATTATAATCCTGTTACCTCAACAATTTGCATCACCAACCAAGCAGAGCCTTGTTTATATCCTTTGCAGCTTGACACCCTGTACCCTAAGAGGAAACATTCCCTCGAGTTTCCATGTCATACATGCACCCCCTTGCATTGAGCATATGTATGTTCCATTGTTGGAACTAGTTTCTTACTCACGACACTCATTTCCTCCTTTGTATCATAACATTCATTTGTCTATGAAAAAAAAAAGATGGGCGGGAAAGGAATATTATCTCATGTTGGAAACAGTCGTGTCTCCTTTGAACATAACACAAACTTTTGAGTCCACTTTTAATCCAAATTTTTGGTTTAGCATGACCTTAGGAACCCGAGATCGTTACTTATAGTTTACTCCTTTGACCGGTTACTCTTCCAATCCCTATGGAGAGTTTGATTGATTCCTCCTACATCATAAAGTTTCATCTTTGAGTCTATGCTGCTAGAGTCCTCCATATGTCTCATGCTCTTGTTCAAAGGGTGTCTATAATCATGTGTCGTCCATTTCTCAGAACTCTTGACTTTTCATGTTGGCCATACGACAAGAAATCTATTCACACATTGGTATTTGTTCAGTTTCTTGGATGCCATTATCCTTATTGGTGGTTTCCTCGCCTTTGTCGACAATTTTCATTATTGGCTACTATTCAGAGGGTATTTTTCGTGCATTGCTTGCATCTGGTGCATGCTGAAGACGCACATGGTCGTTGGTTCGTGAACATGTTCTTCATCCGAGTTCCTCCAAATCATGAAGCTATTGATTTGTATCTTATGTTGACTGATGAGAGATGCCTTAATGCTCTCCTTTCAGCAGGTCTCCTTCCATAGACTTCAACTCATCTATTCTGGAAATGAGGCCTAGAGTCCTATGAGCACCTAGAGGCTTGCAGTCATTAGTGGTAGGTTCTCTCACCATCGACAGTTGGGAATACATCAATGTCTCCTGATAGATGGATTCTTCAAGTGTTCAACCTCAACACCTTTATTCACACTTGTAAGAATGTACTCGGGGCCTTGATACCTACTTTCATTATCAATAGACTATCTCACGTTTGTTAACGGTATACCTTAATGACCGGTAATCAAACGAAGTCTCATTGTGTTCGACCTCAACTCCTTTATTCACATGATTTAGAATTTCACCTTTGACGGATCCTGTAGAAGACTTGAAGACATTAGTTTATAGTCACAACTTTCTTGAGCTATTGTTATCATGAATTGGACCAGTACCTATATGACTTCAATGATCATGGGAGATCATATTGTACTCCATTGTATACATATATCTTCAAATTGATTTTGAGACTGGTTTTCACTGGGCCTTGTTCGTGACTATGACAACCTATGGCATGTATCTACTTTGTATTGCCTATTCATGGCCATGAATAATTTTTTGGTATATTTACACATGGATCTGCAGTGTAATTCAAATTGGCATCCATGTGTACAATTTCATTATGGATTGTAATATTCTCATGAGCAACTAGTTCGTCCAACAGGGTCTTTATTACTCCACTTCTATGAAATATAATGTATTTCGGCCATTGCGTATACTCCTCTGACCTCATACGTTAGGGGGCATATATTATAGCAATATTTTCCTCACCTCATGCAACTTGCTCAGAAGGCATTTTCCATTTCCCTATGTAGACTTGAAGTCCCCTTTTGAACTTCCCATAGCTAAAAATCATATTTTTCCACATATATGTGCCCTATCAGTTATGCAACATGTGTATATGCAGGTTTCACCATTAGAGCCCATGTACATCGAGTTTGGTGATAAAAAAATAAAAATTGTGTCGGGTTTCCATGTCACATCATGAGATCCATGATCCTTGACCTTCCATATGATCAAAACGTTTCAACTTGGCCCTTCAGTTTCACTTGAAGGCTATAAATGGGCCATATCCAAACCATGGAAGAGAAGAAGAATTCAACTTTTGAGAGAAAAGTTACTCTAGAGAAATTATTCACTTCATATTGAGTCTGCATCCCATTGTCCTTTTAAGTCTAAACACATTGTTCAGCCCCCAATCTCTTCCCTCTTTGATGGATAACCTCATTGTCTCTCTTATATGAGCTTGTCTTTGGTGGAGGATTGAAGTGGTGGAGGCCCAAATTGAAGGGACTTAGTTTCTTGGTTCCGAGACGTGCCGACATGAAAGTTTGTCATTCATACACTTATGTTGATCATATTTTAATAGAAATACTCTTTTCTCGTCCAATTAATGTCTTGCAAATATTTGAATTGTTATTCCATGGGCATATTTGTTTTGAATATTGATGGATTATGCTATTATATATGATAACTTTATATATTATCACCATATGCTTGTGTATCTTGGTTGTTGAGGACAAGTTGCAGGTATATAGCTTTGAGTCGAGTGCTCAACGGTGGTCTTCATCGAAAATCCAGATGAGGTAGGCTCTTTATCTTGTCTTGTTAGCATCTGTGTTTATATAGCATACTTGAGATTAGAGTTGATTTATGCAATCATTCCATCTGTTGTGGTTTACCCCATGCCATAGAGCGATTTTCCTCATAATAATTACAAATACAAAACACTTAGAATGTCATGACATCTTCAAAGCCATTCATACTAGGAGATTTCTCCAATATCTAAGTACCAAAGACACTCTTAACATGGTTTTCAATCTCAACAAGGGCTCTCATTCGATTGCCTCTAATATTTCAATGTCAATGGGTTTTGTTCTTGGTGAGCCTAAAGAGGAGGAAATGGTACAAAAAATGCTCGAGGACATGGATCTTGAAAATCAAGGATCACAAACTACCAATGTTGGTCAAGATGAAGCACACAACAAACACATTTCTTATTAATGTCAATTATGTATTATAACACATTTCTGATCTTAGGTGTTTTCCTTAGAGTTAATACTAGTAGGAAAATTTTAAAATCCTATGAGATGGATGCTTAAAATCTTGTTAATCTTTTTTGTTTGATCAACATGCTGAATTTTGAACTCAGGAACAACATCCCTTTTGTATTAGAATGATGACCAATTTGTTTGCACCCTTTTTAATACAAAATTATGTATGTTATTGTTTAAGAAAAATAAAAATAAATGGTGAAGACAAAAAACAAATCATGTGCAAACTCAACTAGGGTAATAATTCGTTGACCTGAGAGAAGTAAGGTGTTCTCATAGTTCCGGGTCGAAGAAATCTTTATGTATACATGGCATGCGTAATGCTAATAAAATAAAATGTCTTAAAAAAATTGACATTCAATGTAAAGAAAAAAACATACAAACAAAAAAATCCCACACAAACATATAAAAAATGTCAATTCATTGTTAATTTCAAGGTGAAATTGTCACTAATTAGTTTCCATATCATCACTAAATTATTATCAACTTGTCATTTTCACATCATTATTTCATCAATTTGATTGCTAACTCATAGTTAAATTGTCACTAATCTAACCCTTTAATTTCGATAAAATGGTGACATCATTGTAAAATATACAAATTTAATTGCATTTCATTTATCATATAATGCTCAAGTATTAGTGTTCCCTTGGGTAGGAGAGAAGTCAAGCATTTTTAAATAATGCTAATGTAGATCAAAACCCTAGAATCTATCCAATTCTAGTCTTTAGTCTCACTATATATATATATATATATATATACTTGTTTGCATATTTTCTATATCCTTCTTTAAACACTCTATATAAAACACTAGATCTTATGGGAAGAATGTGCATTTATCCAAATTCACATATGTACTCTCTCTACTAAAAATGTCAAGAATTTATTGCAAAGGCTTCAAATGTTCAACTTCTAAATTGAGAATTGTGGCATCCTCGTCCTTGCACTCCCAACCATGGAATGGGTAGTCACTAACAACCTACTAAAATTTTGGTCCTCAAGATATCTTTTCACCATAATCATAATAAAAATGGCTTCCTATAGAGGCCCAAACCGAGTCAAATGCATGCAAGGGTGTAAATGATAAAATCTAGTTGAATAATCAAGCATGGAATTAACATAAATTATGACAATTGGATCCCATTTCTCTAATAATCATAGTCACACACACAACTGGAATAACACATACATTTGCATAACAACAAATAGAATTCAATTGCATATTTATAAACAAATATAGAACACTTATTTTTATCCAACAATAATCCAAGAAACTAGTTGTCTATGAACAATTTTCCACCAAACATTTCACATTCAACGCACATGCCAATCCCAAGATGAAGGAATCCAAGCCACATTCTTAGAACACACTCAACCTAAACCATTGTTATCATGGCTTAGTGAAATTGATTTCTACTATGAGCTCTCTAGGCATCTCATCCATTGATCAATTCAACCACGACACTCTCTTCCACTTGCCTTCACAACACAAAGAAGTTATTTTCTCTATTTGATCAACAATCCCTCACGGATCTTCTTACCCTCCAATTCTCTTCAATTTAGGTAGAAATATTTCAATATGTGGACTTCCTTCTATAAACAACATGGAAGAATAAAATCTAGTTCTCAAGCAACCAATGAGCAACAATAAACAAAGGGTGAAAGATTCCTAACTTTCCCAATGTCTATGCTTATCTATGCATTGTTCATCTCTCATACAAGGTTCATATATTCCCCTTTGAAAACACTGATTTTCACTTTTAGATTTAGAGAATAAGCAAGGGAAGATAATAACATTTGAACTCTTGTGCTATGAATTAACATAAGAATCTTGAGAATGAGGAATAAATGGAATGATTTTTCACGAATTAGGAGAATGGAATACTCTTCACACTTTACCAAATCGATTATAATTTTCCCATGCTTTCATAAATAAGTGAGACAAACTTCCTCACCAACCTCTACATGCAGTCATGATTAGTCTTTTTAACTCAAAGGAGGTGAATGGGATCATTCAAGGCACATGATGGAAAATTTACAAGTTCTTAGGTTGGCACTTGGAAATAGATGATGAATTTCCAAAAGGCCCTCTTTCCTCTTCCCCTCTCATGTTTTCCACAACCATCTTGGACCGTTGTGTTTTCTATTCAAGCATTACCATTTACATAGCTTTGATTGCATTGTAGTGAGTATACCACACTACTACCTTTGGGTGCAAATTTCAACACTCTATATACACTAACTTTGACCTCACCATGTTGAAAGTTGATTTTTTCTATTGTCATAATAATTTCATCGTAACTATATTGTAATAGTCACTCATCAGACTATCGTCCAATTATGACACACTTCGTAGACAATGTGGCACATTTATAAGCGAGCATTTTCCTCTTGGTACATAGGTATTCTAACATCATTTCAAAATAATTCCGACCATGGTGTAATTTTTAAGGTCAAGCATATTTTGTGACATGTCGTCGTGTTAACATGTTTACAGGCAAAGCGTGCTTGTCATTGATGGCAAGAACAAAAACGACGATGGTATGTTTACAAGCATGAACAACAACGACGATGACATGTTTATAGGAAAGAACAACAACAACGAAGGCATGATTACCGGCATAGTGTGCAATCAAATCTCATGAGGAATAGCTCAGAGTTGCACGCATAGCACAAGTGTGCGCTAGGGCTGAGGTTAATTCCATTGCCAAAGCTCTGGAGAGATAACGTTCTCAGAAACGTAGACGAGATCCAAAGTCATCAGGACTCGCAGAACCTTTGACACTTAGAAATTATTCCAAGTCGGGAGGATGCGTAAGCTTAGGAGGAGGAGCGACAGTGGCTGTTGGATCACCAATACTGAATACCCGATGTCCATTAGATCAGAGTCTAGTGACCAGAGGAAGCGCAAAGGAGAAGTACAGATCTAATCCGTTGGATCTGAGCGTCGAGGACCAACAACTGTTGGATCCAGTATAACTGCGAAGAGGATAATGGCCGAGAGCCATACTCCAACTCCAAAAAATGCGAAGTCACGATGAGATTTGAGCCATTGGATATAGAGGACACGTGGCGAGAGATCAATATTTCGCTGACTCGCGAACTAGAAAAGTCAAAGGTGAGAGTTGAAGGAACTCGCGATGTCCGAGTTCACGAGTTGATCTAGACCGTTAAATCATGGGGAGTTGTGAGCCTTTGATATGACGCTCACAAATATCAGGAAGGCAGGAGGCAAATACCTGAGGAGCTGGGAGCCACAACAATCTTAGCCGTTCATTTGGGAAGGACACATGGCAGCTGATAAAGTAGATTCGCAGAATCGCGAAGCAGAAGAATTGTGTCGAGCAGTCTGCAGACATCGCGAAGTATGAGTTCACGATATTGATCACAGTCGTTGGATCGAGGAATTTCGTGGGCCGTTGATTTGGAGCGGGTTTCGAAAAATCAAAAGTCGGAAGAAGAGAGGTGAGTAGTCCTCCAACTTCGCGAAATGCGAAGTCTCGATATGATCTGGGTTGTCGGATCATCGAGGATCGTGGGCCTTTGATCTAGAGCAGGTTTCGAAAAATCAGAAGTCAGGAGAAGGGAGGTGAGTAGTCCTCCAACTTCGCAAAACGCGAAGTCCTGATAAGATCTGGACTGTTGGATCACAGAGCGTTGTGGGCTGTCGATCTGACACAGAGCGCTGAATTGGGAATCGGGAGTTGGAAGAGTCAGGGTTGGCTCACGTTTAAACACCCAACACATGAGGTCGTGATTTGATCAAAATCGTCGATCAAAGGGAGAGCGTGGATCATTGATCTGGCAAGCAAAGAGTTGGGGTGACTCATTGCAGATTACCCGATACGAGAAGTTACGAAGCACCAAGGAGATTAAGCCCCGGGTTAGAGCTGGAGGTCACATCGTTGGAGGATTAAGGGAGGAGATAGCATGTCGCTAGGCTCCACATCAGATATATCCGAGTTGCGAAATGCCTTTTTTACAGGCATCTGATCACAATTCGTAGTCATGTGGAAGGAAGGGGCTTAGCCAGAAAAGCTAGCACCCACTGTGTAGTTTTCTTAGGAAGGGAAAAGGCGCCAAAGGGATGAGCGTGTAGAGGTTTTCTCTATAACTTCCAGAAACGATTGATTTTTTCTACCAGAGAATTCGAAGAGGCTTCAGGGTGATTGCCAGAGGAGCTGAAGAGTCTCGAGGTAACTTCCAGTGGCATGAATATTAATCATAGAGACAATTGAGAGATGGAAAATTATCGAAGACTGTAACTGCCAAAGAAGCCAAAGAATCCCAACATAATGACCATTCATGATGAACAAAATAGGTATAACCGTAGAGAATACAAAGAGTTGCTAGGATGATCTGGCAGAGGACTCGGCATGAGAAAGACATGCAAAACAAAGAAGAGTGAGTGATTCTTCGATAGCTAGGCATGTGGGTAGAAGGATTCTGTGAGATCAATCTGAAGTTGAGTGGAGAGGTGCAACAAACGACATGAAGAGGTAGCATAGAGCATAAAAAAAAGAGAGAAGCTGAATAGAATGAGAAGTGGTGCGGGAGGAAAAAGAGCAGAGCATAGAAACTCTACAGAGGATAAAACACAGAAGAACAGAAAGCGCAAGGGGATGTAAGCAGGAAGACACTGATGCAGGAAGAGAAGAGAAGTGTAGCAGAACAATGATGTGACTGGTAAGCCATTGATAAATCCTGTATCACTGTAATAACTTTCAGCAAGCAAAGATTTATATCTCAGGGTGGTAGGGTGGTGCTAGGGAGGAAAGTCGTCCTTAGAGTTTCAAGTGGGTTCTTGAACACAGGGAGTTGTAGCTTCCATGTGGTTGCAACCAGAAAAACCAGGGTGGCAGGGTGGTGCAAGGGAGAACTATTGTTCTCTGTTATACAGGTTGGTGCATGTGTGACTAGAAGTTGGTGCTTCCATCCAGTTGGTGCTAGAACACTCAGGGATTTGGTGCTTCCTTCTAGTGGGTGCTAGAGAAACAAGAGAGTTGGTGCTCTGAGCAAGTTGAAGCTTGTATAGGTTGGTGCCTGTGTGACTGGAAGTTGGTGCTTCCATCCAGTTGGTGCTGGAACACAAAGGGAGTTGGTGCTTCCTTCTAGTGGCTGCTAGAGAAACGAGAGAGTTGGTGCTCTCAACAAGTTGTTTCTTGTAAAACAAAGGTGGTAGCCTCAAAAGGAGTTGGTGCTAATAAGATGATAATGTATAGAAAAGAAATATTACTTATCACATCAAGAAGAAGAGGTTTTCAGCCCCCAAGGTGTAGGACAGTCGGTGATGGAGTGTGCTGTTAAGGCACTCCATGATGTTAAAGTCACTGGTTCGAAACCTGCGGGGACAAAAAATCCAGCCATGTTAAGGGTTGGTGTGGCTAAGGCCAGGTGCAATCCCTGGGTGATTTTGATGGCTTAGATGCCCCTAAGTCACAGTTTCTCAGCCACAGGTTAGTCCCACAAGTCACAGACAAACTAACAAACAAAATAAAAAAGAAGAAGAGATTTTCTCCCTTTATGGGTTTCCTTAGGAATATATGTCTCTGTGTGTTTCATGTGTGTGATTGATGGTGAATACTCTATTGCTTACTTCACTGAATTATTGTGATCATCATTGAGTTTTTTGTAATGAGATAAAATGGTTATAATTGTTTAAGCACAATAACAACTGATTCACTCCCCCCTCTCAGTTGTCCAACACGTCGGTCTTTTGACACGATATCGACATTGTTTCAAACATCATGGTGGCCACATGTTATTCCGATGGACATGCACTTTTGTGAAATAATGTCAGTCTTTCAACACCATGTTGTTGATATTCCAACACCATACTAATGTCTTAAAGACATCTAAATATGGAGCACCTCATTGTAAAAAGGTAAAAAAGGTAAAAAAGGTAAAAAAGGTTGCAAGTTAATCAATATCTTGTTAGAATTTAGATGTGTTGAACATGTAACTTTCATTACTTTTGAATGTGGAATTGATTGTGAAGTGAATACTGTTGAACATTTCTAATATATGTGTGGAATGAAAACTTATCTAACCTATCCTAGCTAGGAGAAAATTCTAATTAGCAAACATGAGATTAGTTACACATTCCTATTAATATTTCTTGAATATAAAGCTATTCAAAAACAAAAAAATGCACACGCATGAAAAAAAAGAGCATAAAACTTTGTTGTTAGATTACCATTCATAATCACATTTACCATCCCAAAACAGAGAATTTAGAAATATACTATTCATTTCATAAAAGTCATCAATAGAACAATACATCCTTATAGTGATATCAATAACAACATAATAATAGATATAGTTCCAAACACATACAATATTGAACACCAATTCTCCTCCTCAAAACTGGCCATGAGGGCTTCTTCTCATTAAAAATATTTAAAAAGTTTACAAATTTTACAATTAGCCAAAAGCCCCTTCTATAACACATTGTTGAGCTTATAAAGCCTTCAATATATAACTGCTTCATGTGTCTTCTTGGCTTCCTTTATGTCGTTATAAATTTTCAACTTCCTTTTTTATTCTTTCCTAAGGACCATATTAAATTATATTTTAATCTATTATATGAAATTTAGTGGAGAGCGAGAGTGTGCGATGCTTCAAAAACCTAGTTCTGGTGCATGTAGATAGAATCTAGCGATGGGAGGGGGCCTTTGCCCACTCTAGATGAAGATGCCCATGCCTTCCATGCGATGGTAGCATCCTCTGTGAAAGCCTCGAAGACTAAACCTTCCCAATTCGAGAATAAATTAGCGAAAATTCCCAAGGTCACCCTTCTGCCCTCTACCTTAAGGCGAAATGAGTTAGCTTTGGCAGATTGCGGGTTGATCGTCCAGTTTAGAGAAATATGGCCTTATCCAAATATGGTAGCAACATGGACAGAAAATAACTGGAAGCCCCTCATCAAAGGTTTGATTAGTCACTACTTCTGTGGCCGAGGTTTTTTACATTCCTCTTTGAACTCAAAGAAGAAAAAGATTTAATCTTCGGAAGAAAAATATTTCTTGGGAACCAAAGGAATGTATTTGAACAAATGGACTCCATATTTCAGCCCAGAGAATGATGTGCCCTTAGCAATTTCAATGTGGGTTTGGTTTCTGCATCTTCCCCTTCACTGTCGGAGCAATTACACCTTCCGTTGCATAGGAAACTCTATAGGTCGTTACATTGATCGAGCTAAGCCAAAAGAAAATATTTTCTCCTGTGCAAGGATCTGCATTGATGTTGATCCAAAGAAAGAAATCTATGAATCAACTATAATCTCTCTAGATAAATGGCAACATGTTCAACAACTAGACTATGAGCAACTTCCCTTCAAATCCAAGATATGTCACGAGTACGGTCACTTTGCGAGAAATCACAAGAAGGTTGAATTAAACCCAGCTAGCCCTGGGAAAGAATACCAATTGCAAGAAGTCTCTCGAAAATTTGGGAATACTGGAAATAGGTCTCCCTCCATCCTCAGTGAGCCCTTCAAATGTTGGTTCAATATCTCCCTCTAAAGCTACTGAAAATGCTAGGAAATCAGGGTTGTCTTCCTCCCATATCAAATTTGAGTCTCTTTCTCAGCTAGAGAAATATGAGGTGGAGATCATTCCATCCCAATGTAGCATCAGGGTAAGCAACAAGGAGACACCTTTAGTCCAAGAGGTTCCTCGGTCACATGTGAAGAATCTAGTAATCCAGATGCATAGAGAGGAAAAACAGTTTGCCTTTGAAATCCCATTGCTAGAGAGGATCAACCACAAGACCCTCGAGTAGAAGAATCAAAAGCTTTCAAATATTTTGAAATTTCATTCTTAGAGGTAATATACAATTCAAAGATGGAAAGTTTAGGAGAGGATGGGCAGGATGATCAAGCCTCAGAAGAAATCCAACCTCGCAAATACGACAGGAGGTCATCCTAAGCTATTAGGGAAGAGAAAGAAAATAAAGATAATCTCTTGGGATCACAACAAACACTGCCAAGTATGGTTGGAGCGAGAAAAAAATACATTTAAAAAAAGAGTGTAAACACAACAAACAAAGGGGGTGCCCATTCCAACCCTTTGAAATAATGATCTTGGTTGTCTGCAATTGTAGGAGTTTAAGCAACGACCCCAAGACCTCAGTTGTCAAATATCTGGTCAAATTTGAGAAGCCTAGCATACTCCTCATTCAAGAGACCAATATGAAGTCTAAATATGTTTCAAATCACTATAAAAATCTATGGCATGCTAGTAACCACATTGTCGTAGATGCTAGAGGAGCCTTCAATGACCTTTGCACTTTATGGGACAAGCATGAGGTAAGTATGGAACATTAATACAATACCCATCACTGAATATTGACCAAATTTAAGAATATATGCAACAACATTATTTAGGTAATTTTCAATGTATATATGCCAAATAACTCTGCAAAGAAGGCCGAGTGTTGGAACACTCTCCTAAGTTTAAGGAATTCGGATTACTCCAGAAATTGCATCATTGTAGATGATATAAATATAATACGGAGTAGTGCCAAGAAAAGAGGGGGAGTGTTTGGAAGAGATCCCTTTAGAGACAATTTGGAAGAGATAATAATGGATTGGGGTTGTGGAAAGTTCACTTGGTCCAACATGCACATTGGCCCTAGTAATATAGTGACAAGACTGGACCACTTTTTGATCCACAATAGTTTTCTTCACCTAAATGATTCCATCAAATATTATTTTCTCCCCTCGCTTATCTCAAATCATAAGCGTATATCCCTCCACCTTCAATCCCTCCTGAACTATGGCCCTCTCCCCTTCCTATTTAACCCTTAATGGCTTCAATATCAAGAAGTTGTTGCACTGATCCATTCTACTTGGGCGACCTGGATCTTGGGCACACCTATTTACATTTGGGAACATAAACTTGTATTGGTCAAGAAACCTATATGATGATGGGATAAGTCTTCTCTATATTCTCCCGCTGAGAAGAAAAAACTCATCAAAAGCAAGCTGGATAATCTGTAAAAATACTCAGAAGTTTTAGAAATAAATTTACAGCTGCAAAAAGAAGAATTGGAAATTCAATGCCAATACCAAAAATATTTAAAGAGGGAAGAAGAGTACTAAAGGCTGAAATCTCGAAGTCTTTGGCTCAAGGCAAGGGATAAAAACACCAAGTTCTTTCACAAACAAGCCACACTTCGACAAGTAAAAAACAATGTGTTGAAAATTCCATAGGAAGATGGATCCATTATCACAGATTTTGAAGAAATAAAATCAGCAACATGGAACCACTATGTCGACCTCTACTCCCTAAGAGAGGAAGCAGAACCAAAAAGCATTCATTCCATGCTTGAACATATCCCAAATCTGGTTTCAAGAGAAGAGAACCTTTACCTCATGCAACTGATATCCGAGTCTAAAATTTCCACAACCATTTGGATCCTTGAACCCAACAAAGCACCTAGACCCGATGGCTTCTCCATATCATTTTATGGCTCCTTCCGGGACATCATCAAATCTTATTTAAACATAATTATTTGGTATGTTCATCACTCTTTAAATTTAGGGGGGAACATGAATTCCTCCTTTCTTTCCTTAATCCCCAGAGAAACAAACCCCACCTCTTTCAAGAGGTGATTTACACAAGTTACCGAACCAAAGGCAAATGTATGGTAGTCAAATTAGATATGGATAATTCATTTGATTGTGTCAGGTACTCGTTTTATTTTTTAGGTGATGGAATACCTTGGATTTATCCCAACTTTCATAAGATGGATCTCAACATGTATCAACAACCGATGGATCGACCCTCTTGTAAATGACAGACCTTCAACATTATTTCAAGTAAGAAGAGGCCTTTGCCAAGGTTTCCCGCTTTCACGTCTTATTTTCATCATTGTGACCAAAGCACTTAGAAGACAAATTGAGCAAAAGTGCGAGATTGGGATCCTCCCTGGTCTTCGAATTGTACGAGGAGTCAAAACTATGAATCATTTGCAATTTGTGGACAATACACTACTTTTGGGGGGTGCCTCAACCCCATTTCTTCTCGATTTAAAATCATCCGAGACTCCTTCCTTGATGCCTCAGGTGGAGATGTCAATAGAAGAAAATGCCAAGTCTTTGGTTGTAATGCTTCACCTCAGACCTTGAGTGCCATAGCTCATGTTTTCCAATTCTCCCTAGCATAAAACTGGTCCTCCTTCAAATATTTATGGATCCCAATCTCCCTCAATTCCTCCTACTCACATGTCTGGTAGAAAATTCTTGAAAAAGTCAACAAGAAATTAACACATTGGGGCACTCAATGGTTAAATATAGCCGCTAGATTCATTCTTATCAAAGTTGTTCTTACAACTCCCCCCATCTACCAATGCTCTTCTCCTCTAGCCCCAAAGTGCATCTCTAATCAAATGTCCAAAAAAATTAGAACTTTCCTATGGCAAGGAGGGAAAATGACCTACGAAAAATTTCACTTGGTCAATTGGAATCATGTAACCAACAACAAAAATCATGGAGGGCTGAGAATTAGGGAACCAAATCTGATGAACTATGCAATGGGATATAATCTGCTTTGGATATTGATCATTGGGAAACTCACCCAGTGGAAGCAAGCAATCTGGAAAAAATAATTCAGAGGCAACATGCTCAAAAGTATCGATCTGCACACAAAAGTGGATACAAGATCTCCTATCTTTAAATGTCTCCTCGCTGCCAGGGCTCTAATCCATGACAAACTAAATTGGATTCTAGGGAATGGGTGTAGAATTAATCTATGTGATGACCAAATTTTAGAATCAGAGAGATTCCCTCTGCTTGAGCCGCTCCTCCCTCTTCCGTCATAGATGAAATATCAGGGCCTCCTCACTCTTTCTGATCTCTCAACTTGGATAACTGATGGTTTATGTGATAGTTGGAAGAATGCATCCCCACCATCACACCTCACAATACTTTTCAACACTTTTCTTCATACTCTTCAGGGTTTCACCCACACAGATCAAATATCCAGTGGTTCTCAGGGATGGGGGAATTTAATGTATACTATTAAAAAAGGATTCCAGTATCTTGTTGAGGCATAGTATCAACACCTTCATTCCAGCTGGTGGAAAATGATCTGGAACATAGATGGCATGCCAAATATTAACTTCTTTAGTTGGATCCTGGTTCATAAAAAATCCTCACCCATGAAAACCTACAGAAAAGAGGAATAAGTGGTCCATCATGGTGTGTTATCTATCAAAACGATGAGGAAAGCATCTACCATATGTTCGTTGAATTCCAATACACCAAGGAAGTTTGGAGATTCACTTTGGGGACACTATCTCAGTGCCTGTCCCGACCCACCTCTATATTTGGTTTCTTTATCCGTTAGGGGAATAATTACATCGAGAACTTCACAAGTAAACCTGTCTTTAAGCGGTTGTGGATATCTCTACATAAACATATTTGCTGGAGCATATGGTTAGCCCCCCCCAAAAAAAATATTCAGAGGAGAAATTGTCATTCCAAAACAATTTTCAATGAGAGCTTGTGCTCTTGTATAAGAATATATGAGATCTTGGGTTCAATGGAAATGGAAAAACATGGATACGCATGAGGCCAATTGGATATACCTCTTCCAACTCACTAATAACCTCCAGTCTGTTGCTAACTCTACAATTAGTGTACCAAAATGGGCCTTACGATTCTTGAAGGACGCTTTCAAAGAATGGAAATATCAATAGCCTGATCACATTCTCTTTGATGGAGCATCGCGAAGCAACCCAGGGGCAACAAGTGCCAGGGGGGATAATGAGACATCCCATAGGACATATCATTATAAAATTCACATGGGGTCTAGGCATAATGTTCAATAATGAAGCAGAGGCATATGCCCTTTTTGAATGCATTAGGTTGTCTCACTCAAATGGAATTTGTTATCACTCCAAGAAACCCTTTGTGGTTGTAGACCAAAGGTGCTTGGTAACTTAAGAAATGAATGTTTTTGTATTTTGTAAAAGTGGATCAATGGGACAACTCAATACAACTTATGGCATTCAAACATGAAAATGATAAACAACTAGACAGTGCTCTCAAGGATTGATTAATCAGCAGATAGCTTTAAAGTGGGTGGAGAACAAATTGTTACTAAACCAATGCAAAGCAGGGTCTAAGAAACAATTTAAAGAATTATTATCAGGCTATGAGCTAAACAATGGGATAACAACCATTCAAAGCTTGACAACACAGATAATAATGCAGAAGAAAGGTGGAAAACTGACAATCAAAACTGAAAGGAACCTGTGATCTATATTAACATAGAAAGTCTGAGTACAAAAGAGTATTCCTCTGTCCAGAATCGAACCCCTTCTTCTTCAAATGTTCCTGGCTTTATAGCCTCTACATATAGTTTCCAGATCCTAGAAAACTGGATCTGCTATACTAAAAATAGAAAGTCAATATTACAGTTACAAAAAGATAGGGATAACACCCAAAAAGGAGGATAATCTC
>ML788378.1:129908-147535 GCA_009831015.1 Picea engelmannii
ACCTCCGACTGCTGAGTTT
The DNA here is from genome assembly GCA_009831015.1 of Picea engelmannii. Taxonomy (NCBI): domain Eukaryota; kingdom Viridiplantae; phylum Streptophyta; class Pinopsida; order Pinales; family Pinaceae; genus Picea; species Picea engelmannii. The sequence goes on from ML788378.1 coordinate 129,928, forward strand.
TATGCCCTGCACGCTTGAATTTCTGGCAGTGTTTCACTATATACGGATCTCTGCATCTCTCCATGTCGGGACGGTGGCGATCTTTGATGTCTGGTTCTGTAGATAAAAAACTGTGAACCCTATTTCTCGAAAGGACACTCGGCATGAGAACAGAATGTGACTAGAAGATGCCAGCTGGTTGATGTTGTGGCGAAGTGAGATCCGAGAATGGTGATAAGCACCCCGTTGCTGTACTAAATTAACATAACCCTCCCCGTGTCCTTCCATGCAGAATAAAAAGAATAGCCTTTAAATGAAAACCACAACTCAATCTTTTTGGAGGAACATTTTGACGCATAAGGATTTTAAGTTTGCATCATGGAAACACTTTCGGCAGCTAAAGTCATTCTGACAAACCATATTAGATGCCGAAACTGGCTTGTTTTGGCAATTAAGTAAACTTCCACAGACTTAGTTGATTGCCGAAAGCTTAAATTTTGAATTTTGAAGGCCATGACTCACAGAAATAAAAATTTTAACCCATCCTATCACCCAAAATGACGGTGTCATTTTGGGAGATAACGGAATTCAAAGGACAATTATATGCATAGATTCTATGGTTCTAGTCAGGGTGATCATTGCTAAAAACATCACCGGGGGAAACATTTACACTGGAATTATCTCACGGATCTTTGATCTTCTAAGAAAATTTGAAAGATTCTTATTATATCATATTAAGCGAGAACACAATGTGGTTGCAGACCAACAAGTAAAGGAAGGAGCTAGCCTAAGAAATGTAGAAATCAAGGTCAATGGGGGTTATAAATACCTCCTTGTCCCTTAATATCTATGGATATTGAAGACCAGGAACCCAACCATGGTGAATTCTAGGAAGCACCTAATAATGAATCCACTGCTTAAACAAGTTTTTTTATTGCATCTTTTTTCTAGTACAGTTTATCAAAGTATATAACATCAAGTTTGCTCACATGTATGAGGGTATAGTTAGTTTTTTTGTTATCATCTCTATAGAAACTAACTCAACCAATTTTTATAACTATTTTCAATGCTGCTTTGCTTTTGCGCAGACCCCATTATATATAAAATCCTTTCACTTTCTTTATATATATATATATATATATATATATATATATATATATATTTTATGGTCATAATTGATCATATGTCCTATCTTGGATATAAATGGCCCACACCTCATGTTGTGATGAAATTCTTAGGATGCATATAAAACGTAGTTTCTCAAAGGAAACTTCATAAGATATTAGTTCCCTAGGCATGGACCCATTTCTCTTTTCAATGTACTTAGGAAACAATTAATTAAATTTATTTCCTTGGAAGGACCAATGATGTATTCTTTCAAGATTTATTTCATGATCTTTGGTATCAATCTAATTATGCTTCCTTTATTCCTTATGTTGTTTTCCAATTCACTCAATATGTTTTCCATGGGTCTTGGTGCACCCATGTCTTCTAATGGTGGTAGATGACATGTCTCAATAATATTTTCTGCATTAGCTCGCAACTATTTACTGAGACACTAATGTCCTTTTCTAATGTTGTACTTGTTGTTTGGAAATTTGACAGAGCAACATAATTTAGTTGGGTCTCCTTCTCTATCATCCTTGGCAAGTCTTATGGAACATATTTTTCTTTTGCTTGTTATTTCTTAAGCTCATACATATTGACTTGCATCCCATAAGGAATTTTCAAGGGACATAAGGAATTGGGTGGCATGATATTTGAACTCTTTCAGATTAGTGTACGCTTGTTGCATAGTGTTGAGTTCCTTCAAATATAGTTCGAAGGCACCAGCCTTGAACTCTGCTAAGTTGGTCGTATCACCTTTGTAGTGTGCTACCTTGCTCCATATTTTCTAACTTAGCTTATAATCTTCGATCTCCCTAGTCATGTTCCTGATATTGAACTATGAATCTTGAGAAAGGGAAACAACTGTAGATGTTGTGGAAAATGGATCAGTTCTTGTGTCAACCATCAAAGGTGTCTTGGTAGTAAGCATGAGTCGAGAAATCCTAATATCTTTAGTTTCTGATGAGATTGCTTTGACACTCTCCACTTAGTTTTATAAAAAATAAAATAATCAAGAATCGTTACTCTATTTGACTTGGAAGGGGTGAATTTTCCCAATCAAAGTTTTCCCAAAGGGAAATGCTTGCTTATGATGGATTCTCATGGTGTGATGTAAGAAGTTTCAGAAGGTCTAAGGTCCACAAGTACTGATTTTGTGGCCTCCTCTTCTCTTTTCTTATCATCTTCTTCCTCTTTCTTTCTTTCTTTCTTCTTCTTTCTAAAGCCTCAATGATTCAAATTCCTTCTCCAACCTTTCTTTCTCTACTTTTTTTGTTGTTATTATTGCTTCTCTTACTTCTCCCTACCACCTCTCCTTTTCAGTTCATTCTCTATCTCCTCATTCCCTCTTTTCCTATTCCCTTTTCTTATATTTCTTTAATTGGATGCTACTCCCCATCCTAAAGTCCAATTCATTGAAAGATGTGGCTCTTCTTGTAGGACTAGTTTTTTAGGGATAAATTTGGGTAGAAAATGGGGAACTTTGGTGGCTCTGAAAACTCTGATGAATGTTCCCTTGTTAGTGACATACCAGTCACCTACCTCACCAATTTCGTACATTATTTCTTTGGCATAAATTTCATAGGTTGACAAAATATTAACTTATATAGGGGAGCTAGGCTCTACTCAAATATTTGTGTGTAATGGATTCTATAGCTATATTCCCATAAGTTTTGATCATGTGCTTCACTTGGCTACCACTTCCATCCCATCCATTGGAAACAATTAACCATGCAGGCGATGTTAAGTAGGTAAGAGGACATAAATATTGCAGGGTGCATACTTGGGGCCATATGTTTGGTCAAAGAGATATCCTAAACCATGGATGCTAGTGGAATGGCAATCCAGTTGAATATGGTGCTAGTCTAAGTGATAACAAATATCAAGGCCACTTAGGACTCCTTGAATCAAGTGACATATTCTTCTCCATATAACCTACTAATGATATCCATTGTGATTTTGAATGGTATCCTTAAATGATTGGTAGGATAATTCCCTATTCTCTTTGCTGGTATGACCCCAAGGGGGGCATATATGGGGTTAAATGTATATGATATGAGCCCATGTAATAGTGGTCAGCCTAATAATAAAGGGGCCACATGTGAAATTCATGAATGGGTATATATAGCGATCATGTAGTCATTATTGAGGACATGTGATTTTGATGTATGAATGTATTGGGGTAATTGAAGGAGGTTCTCCTATTCTTTAGGAAGTTATTATGTAACTCGTCTCTATTATCTATCTTGGAGTTGTGCCCCATGCTCACATTGTTGTACACGGTGTATCCTTTTGGTTTATTGTGTTATCTTAAATATTTATTTCATAACACTTTCTTTGAAAGATATAGGTTTGACCCACTAGATTTTCATGCGATCCCAGTAGTTCAAAGGGAACTGTAACATTTATTCTGCATCAAGATCTATAATGGGTTGTGGAATTTGTAAAAACCTTGAGAGCTAAGGAATAAATGAAGAAATAGCTTTGTTATAAAAATATTTGATTAATCAATTTTCAATGTTTTCCCTGCTAATAATCCAAGAGATGACCTTAGTGTAGGGAAACACCGCAAGTATGGTTGTCACCCTGTGTAGTTGCGATTGTTTTATCTTCTAGTAAACACTAGCATTTGGATTTGTGTCTCTAGGAAGGACAAGTAGTTTTGAAAATATATCTTCCTTGATTTCATCTAGCATTTTCATTTATGTCTTTCACAAAGATGGTGGGTTGAATGCCTCCAATATTGACCTGAGGGCGATGGTAACAAGGAGAGAAATCAAATGGATAAGGTGGCGAGTGTAAATATTCCTCCAAAGCCCATATATAGAAATTAAATTATGTGTATATTTTTTTTACAATATTTAAGGCTCGAGGTTTGGGTCAAAGTCAAAGCGATTCAAATTCCAAACCAGTAAAAGTTGAGGAGTCTTCTATGGTCGAGGCTTAAAATCAAAATTAATGTTTGTGGGAAGTTCTACATCAAGGATTACAATAAATTGGGGATTCCAATTTTAGAGGTGTCCCTCCAAACCTAGTATATTATGCTCTTAATTGGGATTCTAAAATATATATTTGGGATTCCCTTTTTGGATCAAAACAAGAGGAGACTTGCAATATGTTTTGAAAAAACATCGATTGGTCTTGGGGAAGAGAAGGAGGGTAATGAACCCATGCTTTCAACATACTAGATATCCTAAAAGATATGGTGATGATGCCTACTAAAACCTATTTCATCCTAAAATATATGCTCTTATACCTTGGACCCGCTAAATAACATATGACAAGATTTATACTAGCCAACCCTAATTGGTTGAGTTGGCTTGAAGTTAGGAGTATTGTTTCCTCACAATGTTTTTGATTAGAATGTACAGATGGGGGGGGGGGATTCTAGTACATAAGGGTTTGTTCAATTTTCTTATGAGGGATATCATACTAGCATGTGAAAAACCATCTGATGATTCAAAAAATAATTGTAAATGGGGGAAAATCATTTTTTTTAATTTTCAATTGTTTTCAAACAACTAGGTGGAAAAAACAAGAAGGGAAACTTTAATGAACAATTATAATTTGAAAGCAAGGAAATAATCAAGCTCCCTTATGAAGTACCATTCTTACCTCAAAAGGACAATAGGTGGTGATGTGCAAGTAGGTGTTTGAGGATTCCTTGATTTTGATAGGCTCAAGAAATTTTCAAACGCTTTGTGGCTTGCTTGATGGAGATGTGCTTGGAGCAAAAATGTGAGCAAAAATAGTGAAAACAAAATGATCTTGTGTTGCTTTTTATAAATGAAGTTGACCCTTTTTTTTATCACTTTTTAATCATTTTCAAAAGAGTTGTTTGGGAAGCATATCATGCTCGAGGAAGTTTTCACACTTGTGGTTTATCGCACTCTAAAGAACTTTGATTTGGTACAACAATGTGCAAATGTCACACCATTGTGAGTTTTGGAATCTCGCGACTTATCACAGGTTGGAAGTATTTTAATGTAGTGATGTGTCACACAATTTGTTTTTTGAGTTGCACTATGTCACACTAGTGTAAAAATTCTAAAGCCATGACATGACACAACAAAATTTATTTCCTTTGAGATGTGTCATGAATTAGAATCTTTTCAAAGTTGCTATGTATTGCATTAGTAGAAAACTACAAAGTTGCAATACGTTGCAGGGATAATAAATTTCCAATATGTGAAATGATAAAATTTCAGAAAATCTTCGCCAAGTCTTTTACATTGAAAATATGCACATTTTCTCACTTTGCATTGTATCACACTAAAATTGATTTTTTGTTGCACTGTGTTCCATGGAAAGGAGGTTTATGAAATTGTGCTATAACATGATCTAAAAAAGTTTCCAATATGTTATAAAATGAATTTAATCGATGAATGTTACATCAAAATATTGAAAATAAATTTCAAAAACTTTATGGAATCCTAAAAGAGTTTGAGACTTATTCAAAATGAAAAAAATTCTTAGTCATGGTATGAAGCTTGAAAGACCAGTCTCCTGAGATTCAAAGCTTCCAAGGTAGGGGCCCCAATCCTTTTTTTCCTTTGTCATGTGACAAAGACAAAGTGGTATAATGGGGAATTTGTTGCTTACTCAACAATTGGTGACACACTGTACATAACCATGAATCTTTGCAACTAAGCTGTTTAAATAGCCACAAGTTCTAAGAGGACAAATTTTACCTTTTGTGAAGAATCTTTACTTTAGTTCAATGGGTTCCTGCAAGAAATTGTACTATATATTAGCTAGATGAGAACCCACTTCTAGCTTGAGCAACTTACTAGCTATAAGTACAAGTTCAAAATATGGAATTATTTCCCCAACTTGGTTCCTCTCAAATGCTAGTATAGTGCCACAAGGTTTCTACCAAAAAGAGATGTTGAAGGTATTTAGGTTATTTTATTCATATTCTCTTGGTGTTTCTCCATTTCCAGTGATTTTCCATAGCCTCGACGAAGTCACCTAGGTATCACGGGCCTTGCTCCAGTACTAGCCAACATCCATAGCCTTGATAGAGATACCTACATGTTCCACATGATTTGGAATATATTTCCCAAGCCTTTACATTTTGATTTAATTTTGAGAAAGATATGGATGGTGGATCTTAGTACTCTTTTAAAGGTATGTAGGATGATACCTATTATCTAAGAACTATTTCAGACATGCATGAATTGATAATAAGCATCTTCCTTGTATGTATAACCTTGTCATTACATCATCCTCTAATTAAAGAAAGTTTTGTGAACCAATGTTTTATCCATTAGGCTTAGAGTAAAGTTTCATAGTTTTTATTAGCCACACTCAGGGATCCTAAAGAAACCATAACATTTTCAAAGCACACTCAATTAGTTTCAAGAATAAAATTGAAAAGAAAAATTCTTTGAAAAATACTAACTAAGCAAAAGGAATAATCATATAATAAAAGTCCATAGTGAAAGGAAAATGATGAGAATTCTAAAATGAAAGAAAAGAAAGCAGGTAAAGTTTTAAATGAAAAAAATAAATGAAAAAAAACAAGAAATAAACCTACTTATATACAAGCTAACTGCATAGAAGGAAGCTAACTGAAATATCTCTTCATAATTTCACCATTGATAGGAAGGATGTCTACTTCTCCTTCTAGGTTTTGCAGTCTATATGTGTTTAGTCCAAGTTTTTCAACCACCCCCCAATTTGGGAACCGTTATCTCCTGTTGATTTCTTGTCAAACTATTCCTTAATCGTTTGTTTATATACAACAAATTTATTCCTTTTCTTCTACCTTTCTTCTTGCATTTTGAGTAGGGTACCAAACCTACTCTAAATAACTAGGCACTTCTGGTCATGTAAGGCTTGGGATGATTGGAGAGAGGAGAAAAATATGTTTGGAGGGAGAATATATTATTTTTGTAGATTGAGAAGTAAGGAGAAATTCCTAGAGAGGATTTTGGAGTAACTCTATCGACCAATAAATCACTTGGTAAGGCAGTGCACCAATCCCTTTGATGGTCAACTATAGTTATTTTTAGAATGAAAATTATGTTTTTTTTTAGTTGACTCAACTACGCCATTACCTTGAGGGTAATAGTTAGATGAGTGTCGTAGAATGATCCCTCATCCTAAGATAACTCAATCAAATTTAAACAAGAGAAATAAGTATCATTATAAAAACTAAGTGTTGATGGCATACCAAACTGAGTAATAAGATGATGCTCTATAAATTGGATAATTTATTCCTTATTTACCTTAGTTAGTGGCACCACCTCAGTCCATCATGTGAAATAGCATGTAGCAGTCATGATGTACTTATGTTTCTTGGAGGAATTTGAGTTGATCTTTCCAATGATATCCAAACCCCGGTACTTGAAAGGTTCGTCTATTGTTATAGGTTGTAGAGGAATAACTTGTTTCTTATCTTTTCCAACACACTTCTAGCATATCTTTCACTTCCGAACATATGCATGTGCATATTTGAACAATGTTGGATAGTATGCACATTGCACATATGACAAATGAACCATCATAGTTTTTCCTAATTAGGATGTTATTGATAAGCTGATATTGAGATGATCTGAGTCTCAATGCTCTTTTTTGCTTTGAATTTAGATGTTTGGGAAGAGTACCTTGTTGTAGATACTGTTTCAAGTCGTTTTACTAAGAATATGTTTCAATCCATTGTACTAAGAATATGTTTCAATAGGATAATATAGGGTCTCCTCTACGCAGAGTGATATTTAATTTTCCCATCCTTCTTTTGATGAATTTGTTGGGTCCAATGATTCCCCTGCTAGCCTACACAGACCTTGACCCCTGACTATGGTGGTAGGTTTGAACTCTAAATAATATTCCTAGATGGTTGTCATCCAATTTCCTCTTCATTCACCAAGTTCTTTTCGCACAAATAGTAACCTTAGGGCTTGGTGGGGTACGATCACCTTTGTGTGTTTTTTTAAGATGTAGGGTTTGAACAATTTGATTTCTTTATAAATGAAGAATGATTGTTTATCAATTGTTAGGTAATTTAGAAATGCCCCTTGTAGACTGATGCTTATAAATGAAATCAAGCACTCATTCCTTTGTTCATCATTTTTTGTGAGGATCGTTGCAAGAGAATGATTTTATGCAAATGTATACAATGATAAATCTTTGTTGAATTCAAGATTGTGCAATGTTGGTGCTGCAACTATGGCAGCCTTGAATTTGTCAAAATCCTCTTTCTCAACATAAGTCCATTTTAATTGTGAACCCTTCTTTATCATTTGATAGAGAGGTTTGAAAATTTTGGTGAAGTCTTTATATCTATAGAGATTCCCATCCTAGATATGATGTGCATGAGTAGTTTTCCTTCTGAAACAATGAAGATCCTCTTTTTTGGATTTAAGGATATACCGTACTTTTTACATCTTTCGAAAATATGTTTTAGGTGGTGAAGGAGGTTTGTCCTATTCTTGGAGCACATGGTAACATCATCTCGGTAGACCACAATGCTTTGACCGATCAATCCTTTGAATTCTATGTCCATTGCACATTGGAACACCCACATTTATTATTCCAAAAAACATTCTTTGGTATGCATAAGTTCCCCACTTTATGTAGAAGGTGGTCCTCAATTAGTGAGAATCGACTACCAGAACTTGGTTGTAGCTAGAAAACCCATTTAGCATTGAGAACATTTCAGTGCCAGACACGAGCAGTAGAATTTTCTCCTTTGAAGGAATAGGGTAATTTTCTTTGTCATACATTTGATTAAGATTACAAAAATCTACATAGAGTCTAATCTCCCTAAATTTCTTCTAAACAAGTATCGGATTTTCCACCCAAGTAGAGTGTCAAAATTTGAAGATGATCTTGGTGCCTAGTAGTTTTTAAATCTCCTTCTGTATCAATGACTGAATATTTGAATGAACTTTACATAACTTCTATTGAATTGTATTAACATCTTCTTTAAGAGGGAAGATGTGTTGTATGATTTTTGTACCATATGTCTTTAAATCATCACATGTCTAAGTAAAGACATCTTTGTATTTTTTTAATAGTTGTATGAATGCTTGCTTTTATGTTTTTGAGAAACAAGTTTCCAAATTGATATATTTTGTATTCTCTTCAATACCCAAGTTTACTAAGTCATGTCTCATAGAAGAGTTGTTCATCTTCACATTGATATTTTTCTAAAACCTTGTTTATAGATCAAACAACTTATATACTGTCAACACTCCTTTAGGTATCAGTTACTCTTGAAGCCATCTATGTCATCCCTACAATTCTAAATAGCCTTTTGGTGTTCCTCATCATCTATAATAATATCCTTGAATGTGCCTACATTGGTGAGGAATTCAATAATCTATTCATCATCATTGAATACCCTCCAGTTGGTTACATTGTCTAGTAATGAGGGCTTGAAAACCAGTTCAACAAAAAAACCGCCATTCAAAGGAGCAAATATTGAAGCAACGTTCACTAATGTATTAGAAATTGTTTTTCTTGAATGAGGTATAAAAGTGATTTTAAATGCGTCAAAATTATCGATCAGTTTCTAAACTTCTGGTTGATAGTCTTTCAAGTGGGGAGATAGACAATATATATAATTCTATACATGTTTGTTTGACGATGATTTCTGAGTCACCAAAATATTTTAATTGTTTTGTCTTTACATCATGGATTTTCTCAAACCTTGAATCAAAGCCTCATATTCAATTGTTTTGTGGGTGCACTCAAACTCTAACTGATAGGAGATCATATTTATTTTCTTGTATGGAACGATAAGATTGCAATCTACCCCAACTCCCTCTTGTGATTTGGAACCATCAAAGAACAACATCCAAATGTTAGTATCTACATTTACAATAGATTAACTAGTACTAGAAATATCTACTACTATACAATAATTATCATCAGTCTGAGTGAAATGGAGGAGTTAGGAATATATTTTTGGTTCAAGAGGTTAATGTTGAGTTGCATAACACCCAAAGTCAATTTCCAATAAATAATTTCCCAAAATAAAATGAGAGAAATTAATGGTTTCATTCTAGCCTTCCAACTCTGTAACAATGTGTTTCATATGGGCTTCACTATCCAACCTGATTTGATTCATGTTTCCTTTATGAGGTAACCATAGGTGTGACCAGATGATAGTGAAGCAACCCTGCAAATTTTGTGACCAATCTCTACTTAGCAACAAATTGTAAGCTTCAGGAATGTCAACAACAATTATGTCAATAATTTGGTAGACACTAGGGGTCTAAATTTAGTATTATCGTGACATCTTTGAGATCACCCATAACCTTTACATTAGATCTACCCAACTAAATAATTCAAGTGGTACACTTAGAGGGAACACCATTGATCTTTTGGGGTACATAATATGGCATCACTTTTGATGATTATCTCGAATCTACTAAGCAATTATGTACATTATAATTTTAGATTTTAAAATTTAAAAGAAATGTGGGAATTTATGATTTGAATGCATGCCTATGCTGGTTGCGTTTATGGTAGCTTTATGTAGTATTTTAGAATCCTGCTTATTTTCAAATTTTTATCTATTTTGAGTGGGATTTTGTTAGTTTTCACAGGTTGTTGTGGCTTTCTGTTGGGAGTTAGAGAGAAACTCAAAGGTTTTAAATCCCTCTATTGAGGGAAACTACATACATCATACATTAATACATTGGCTTTGTATTTTTCATATCCTCTATGACACTGTACTCCATGAGTTCCATGGTTGATCTTTCCACTATGAATTTTCTATTTTGGGTAGCATCGATGGAAGTTTTGGTTTGAGATGGACTGTTGTTAATTAGAGTCTAAGTAGGGCATGTGAATTTCCTAGTTGTCATGTTTGGTTTAGCAAGAAGAGTAACAAAATATATAGTGCCTTTACTCAGATTATAATTTTTTTGGGCAGGTTGAGTGGCATGTAGTTTCCCCACCGACACTTTTCTCACTTTTCTCATTGGATCTTCCTCAAGGTCAAGTGACCATTCCCAAAGGAACATGGTCAATTCCCCTTCCTCAATAGTTTTCTCAATCTCAACTTCTTGGGGGGTTTTATTTGAAAGTGATTGTTGATCGAGAAGTTGATTTATAACTAAGGTCATGGAATTAATCCACCATTGGCATGTTTTCTTAGAGTGGTTGTCCAGATGGAAAGTGAAAAAATTGTCTATTCCCACCTCTTCTGGAGTTAAATTGAAATTTGATGGTTTTGGAGACTTTTTTGGGGTCTTGGCTCTGCTGTGGAAAGGCCTAAAAATATTTTGGTTAGATCCCCCTTCCCTATAATTTTTTCTAATCAACTATTTTATTAGACTTTTTTTTGGCCATTTTAAGTACAATTTCCAAATCAATGGACTCTTTCTCTGCAAGTTTTATTAATAAAAGATGCTTCTTTCTGACTTCCAGAGTCTTGTTAACTTCACCTCCTAGATTTCCCACTAGAGTGAGCATTTGTTTCTCCACCTTCTTGGATTACTCAAAGTGTTTTGCTAGATTTTCCTTACTTGTTCGTTTGACAAACATGGAAATAGATGCATGTGAGCCAAATGAGTAATATTCTACTACTACCCCCTGAGTTGGTTAGGAATTAGATTTTTTTTTTATTAAGAATGGTGGTGGAGCATTGATTAAACTATTCAATTCATTTTTTTCTCCGTTTTAATGGCTATTAGTGCTTTCAAAAGAGTAGATGGTATTTTCTCTTCACCATATTTATTAATAAAATCCTTCTTAAAGTCATCCCATCTTGTAATGGAACCTGTGGGAAAGCTATAGTGCCAAATGGATTCCTTGTTCTCAAAATCATACAAGAACAACCTATATACCACGTCTTCATGTTCTATATTCATTAGCCTTTCATCCAAGTAAAAATTATTTCCGTCAAATTTTGGTAATATTATTTCAGGGTGTTTGGGAAAATCATGTAGTTTACCTCATAAGTTTAGGGAACCCTGGGACATCCAATTAGGTATGCAAAGTTGATTTCCAACAGTTTGGTGAACTAATAGTTGATGTAAAATATCATAATATTTCTTATTTAGCTTAGGTTCAGTGGTTAGAGAATGTGAGGTGTCAAGTGAAGATTGGTTTAATGGTCGTGTTTGGTCTATGGGGTTAGGAATCTCTTTTAAAGAAATCTACTTTAAATATTGCACATAATCAACATAAAATTCCTCTTTGGTTTGGATATGATTCCTTTGGGTTGGTTGTATCCTATGTAATTGAGGTGTTACAGGTAATTGTCAAATTTCCCAAGTTTATGCACGAGTAAGACAACATAGAGCATGCACTTCTGGGTGAGGGAAAATGTATAGATGTTTTAGGGGTGATTCGAGGTTTTCAAAAGTAAGATAGTTGTATTCGAACATGGTCTCTGAATCTATATTATCACCTATGGTATGGAAATGATTGGTCTGAGGTTCAAGGCGTGAAGGTTCAGAGTGATGACCCCATGAAGAATGGGTAATCCTGTCACCCATACAACTCAAGCCCTCCTTCTAGTGCCAATTTATATTTTCATGGGAAAAGTAGCTTGTTCAACAATAAGGAGTTCACCCTAGTGAGAGGTCCCAATTAGACTTCACACTGTTTGGAATAGGAAACCCATTTGGATTCTAGCATGACAACTGTTACTTTTGAATGTGGAATTGGTTGTGAAATGAAAAATGTTGAATGTTTATAATCTATGTGTAGAATGCAATCTTATCTAACCTATCCTATCTAGGAGAACATTTTAATTAGCAAACATGATATTAGTTACAGATTCCTATTAATATTTCTAAAATAAAAATCTATTCATGAAACACAAAAATACTTAAGCATGAAAATAAAATAAGAATAGAAATGTTCATTGTTAGATTACCATTCACAACTTCACATTTACCATCCCAAAGCAAATATCTTAGAAGAGAAAACAAGAAATATACTATTCATTTCAAAAAATTCATCAATAGAAAAATGCATCCTTATGGTGATATAAGTAGCAAAATAATAAAAAGAAGAGTTCTAGACATATACAATATTGAAAACTAGTGCTCCTCCTGAAAACTATCCCTAAGGGATTCTCATTAAAATCTTCAAAAGGTTTACAAATTTTACAATCAACCAAAAACCCCTTCTATAACTCATTGATGAGCTTATATAGCCTTTAATATATAATCGACCATATGTCTTATCTTGGATACAAGCATCCCACATGTCATGTCATGATGAAATGCCTAAGATGTGTATAAAAGGTGGCGACTTAAAGGAAACTTCATAAGATATTAGTTCCCTAGGCATGGGCCCCATTTCTCTTTTCAATGTACTCACAAAAGAATTAGTGAAATTTATTTCCTTGGAAGGACCAACGATGTATTCTTTCAAGATTTATTTGGTGATATTTGGTATCATTCTAATTATGGTTCCTTTATTCTTTATGTTATCTTCCAATTCACTCAAATGTGATAAGTAAATGAGAGATTTGTAGACCACTCATTTCACCAACACGGATCCTGGCAGAATATATATATATATATATATATATATATATATATATATTGTCTCTATCTCAAGTTTGCTCTCAGGCTTGTACACAGTGCTATGTCTTCAGAAAGGTCACTAGGCCTTTGTTCCTTTCCATGTACAAGGATATATGTTTTCTTCTTCTTGGGCTGGATGAAAGTCATGTTCTCTACACAACCTCCACAATCACCTCATTCTTCAATAACATGTAAATCTACACACATCAAACTAATGTGCAACTTCCTTGCACCCTATTATCCAACAAGCATGTAAGTAACAATGTTTCCCAACACTTAACATATATCCATGTGAATGCATACCGACAATTTAAATGAAATTATTCAAGGAATCTTAGTGCATGTATCACAATACAATTGATTCCCGTCACCAATCACTCCACCATGAAGGATAGGAAGAAATGTTGTAGAAGCATCACACTCCAACATTAGTAGCCGAGTATTTCAATATCAAATGACCAACTTAAATAACAAAACACTCTCTAGGTTTACTAAGGGAACAATGTTTTATTTCCATTCATTGTCCATTCAACAATTCATCGTTCGAATGCTTTAACTTAAGACTATTCCACCCAATGAGATCAATTTATAATTTAGAAAGGAAAGTAAGGATCCCTCTATATCAACAATACCCATCATTGGAATATGCATACATATGTATTCAAGGACAACAACAAATTAAATGACACTCACAAGAAAATGAACAAGCTGGTGTATTCAAATGAGATCAACACCCCAAATGGAGTTAATAAAGAGATATGCAACTTATGGATTCACTTCTATTTATTCCCCTATGGATTAATGAGATCTTGACAATCAATGTTAGAAATATACAAGGTAATTGAATAAATGAGTAGTGAATAGAGTCACCCATGCACAAAATAAAATTCTTAGGGGGGTATGAAATCATCCATACATGAAGTAAAATCCCCAAGGGGATGTGAACTCACTCAGGAACAAAGAAAAATGCACAGGGGGATGTAAACTCACATAGGGAGAAGTAAATTCACCTAGGGGGATGTAAATTTATCCAAGGATATGTAATCACAGTCTAGAGAGTGAAGAATTATCCCAACATTAATAAAAAAAATGACCAGGTGAGTGAGATTACATAGTGTGGGGGAATTTGAGCATCTAGAAAACATAAATTCACCCAACAACAATTATTAAAGAAAAATAGAAACTCCTATATAGGTGCAAAGGGTTTGAGATGACAATTGACGATCTCTATCCTTGGAAATGCATCCTATGGTGGTAGAAATATAGCTATTATACTTTGTATTAGACAAGGAAACCTATTAATGAAGTAAATCCACAAGTTTATTCACATATCCCTCTCATTTACACTCTTACTATTCACTGATGTCCATTAAAACTAGAACTTAAACTTGAATACACAATAGAAATATCAAAGCATTCAAGACACAATAGAAATATCAAAGCATTCAAGACACAATGGACACCATATTTTCCCTGGAAACCCAAATGGGAAAACTAGCTTCGAATGAGGCTCAATCTATTTCAATAATATTTGGTTACAATGCTTTCTTGTCTCTTCATTCATCCTCTTCTCCTTGGACAAAAGACCCCTTGAGAATGAGTGTGAAGGAAGAAATAGGAATATTTGGGGGGTAGTGGGAAGGCCAACAACCATGACCCTTCATTTCCCCTTCCTCGACCTTCTCTCCATTTTATTTTTTTTCATTTAATTTTTTTTCTCTCATATTCATTTTTGTCTTATCCAATTTTACAATTGCATTGCTTTACATAACTTGATTAACCTTCATTAATTGTTGAATTGGCTTGCAGGTACTGATTCCTACCCATTCATTGGTTTATATCTATTTCATATCACACCTCCCTATTGAGAGGATTTTTGGTCTCCAAAATCTCAAGGAAGCTAATTTGGATCAATATGTCTTCTATCCACTTCTTTGGAACATGGCTTTAACTCTACCTCTTGGAAATAGCTCTGACATTGGATCTAGATAGTAGCTCTAGTCCTTGGCTATGGATCTGGTTCTAGCTTTCTTTTCCCTTCAATGCATAAGTTTTCTCATTGACTCTCATCTCTGAGCAATTTCCATATCTGAACTCTAGACTAAACACTCATTCCCATCTCTCTTTATGTCTTTGAGATGGTCCATCTAGGTAGTCATGAACCCAAGTAAAATGTTTGTCTTCTTGTTCAATGTGACACCATCACACTTCCATCACATATCATTCCTATGAAAGGAAGTGTGTTCTTCCTTATCTTGCTAGGATCAATTTATTATTGTCATGGAAACAACCCTCTGGTTCCTGCACATGCATGTAAGCACATCCCGGGGTTCTCCCAAAAATTCTCCAAAGGTGATTGACCTTTATGCACCAATTTATGGCACATCTTCAAGAAAATATTATTCTTATGCATGTTCAAAAATAACTATTGGAATGTGGTTTCCCTTGGAATCAATCTACCACCCATATTGTTGGTGCTGCAGACCTCCTATGTTGTTATCTCTCCTTGGAAAACTTCCCTTTGGATTGGATATGCATGCATCTCTTAATATTCCACAATCTTCATCTAAATGTGTGATTTATGGGGTGAATATCTAGATGAAGTTGCCAACACTTTGATTCCCAATTTCTACTCAACTTGTAGTGGTGGAAAAATTTATTGGCATTTTGGTATGGATTGTTTGAGATAGTCCTTTTCTTCTTGTGCCTCTGATTTTGTTATTGTAGATAAGTATTCTTGTTCTTCTTCCGCTGAAAACATTCAGGCCCGCGGAATATGGATTGCTTCTCCTAGTAAGATGCCCCAAGATGGAATTTCTTTCCAAAAATGAGCATGCCTCCACAAACCAACAACTAGCAATATTATGGCCTCTCTTCTTACAACATTGAAAAAAAAGGAATGTCTTGTTCGAGGTAGACCTCCTGGTCTTCTTCTTCTTCTTTCCCTAGTGGATCTTCTTACTTATTTCTTTGAGTGGAGGTGTAGGTGGAGTTTGTGAGATTTTTTCATCGCCTCCCTCCTTCAATATTCCATAAGAAGGTTGAGGTGGTAGTGAGTTGTCACCTTCACTTATTGTTGTTGCTCCTCCTTTTGATGAGTAAGCCATCTCCAACATGTCTTTTTCCTTCACAAAAATGGTTTTCTTGGTCATGGTATTTTCCATTCTACCATCAAAGCCTTCATGCTTGACCCTTAGTGTAGCTACAATGGGAATTAGGAAGCCTTGCATTCTCTTGCCTATCCCTTTTCCATCATATCCCATCTTCCTTGAGAGTTATGAACCAATGCCCCTGGTATGCTTTTTGAATTCACCAAGCTTCTCTTGAGAAATTTCAATGGAAGGTGAACTTACTAGAGTGGTATTTGTAGAGTTTCTAAGATACATGCACAAAAGATCTAGCTAACAATGAAACATACATAGTTTGCAATGTTGGATGAAGAGAGAAGACACAAATTGGAGAAAAGAATGAAATAATTTCTATTATCTGTATTCCACACTCAAAGAGTGAATAATTTACAATAGATATAGGATACGTTAGTAAATAATGGGCCATAGTAGTGATCTAGAGAGATATAGACACTCAATGACAAAAACCAAAGTAATTTTCCACCTAGTCCTAGTTAATTGATCAATGCAATCATCAATTAATTGAGTCACATGTGTGGAAGTGAAATAAATACATGCAATTGATGTTGATAAAACCGAAGTTGCTATGCATGATTGACTTCCACTAGTCTAACTGAGTGTAAATGAGTCTGAACTGAAGAGGAACACCCTATTTTGTAGGGGAATATTATCTAGAGAGAATATTCTCATCTAAGGAAGAATTATCAATATTGGACAATCAACCTTAGAAAAATAATTACCTAGGTGAGTGTGTAATATCTCCAACACCCCCCCTGAACACTACTAGGGTGTAAATGATGAATGGGTCCTGACAAGCAAGGCCATGTTAGGTACCCATTGTACAATGTATCTAAGAATGAAACATTAAAAAAACAAGGAAAGAGGTAAAACCTC
>ML788378.1:152600-166569 GCA_009831015.1 Picea engelmannii
CCATAAGAAAAAAATCACATATGAAATCTATTAACTATAGAACATGGAACAAAATATTTACGTGGAAACCCTTTCAGAAGAAAACCAAAAAAATTATCTTTATAGTTATTTGTAGGAACCAACCTACTATTACAAATATTTTTAGGCACCAACCTACTGGAGACACCAATTCCCACTAGTACAAATCTTGGTAGGCACCAACTTATTCCCACTAGTACAAATCCTGGTAGACACCAATCTATTGGAGACACCAATCCCCACTGCTAAGCACCAAATTATAAAGATACACCAATATCTTTGTTTGAGCGGCACTAACCTACTCTTACATATCTGCCAATCTAATAGAGACACCAATCCCCACCGCTAAGCACCAACTTATCAAGAGACACCAATATCTTTGTGTGAGTTGCACTAATCTTCACCAAGTTTGTTTTCTACTTATTCCTACACCAAGTCTATGATCTAGGTGGATATTGGTGGCCACCCACCTATTCCAACTGGCTCCAAACAATTATCTAGAAATTCACTATTTTTAGTAGTTTTTGGTTCCTAAACTTCTAGGGCCATTTTGAGGGCCTAAATGAAGTTTTTTGGGGATCAAGCACCTCAATGATGGCTAACGACTTTGATTGAGCCCCCAAAATGAATCTCCTTGACGATACCTTTGCAAAGAGATATCGTGCACCCCAAACATAGATCGCATGCCAAATTTACGCCTCCACGAAGTTGATACACCAAACTACCCAAAACAGGGTCCACAAAATTGTTGGATTTTCATCTTCCGGGGTTAGGGTTTTGGATTTTATTTATGTTAAAAATGCCTTTAGAGCCTCACTGTAATCATCTTCTTGTGATGTGAGTATCCATCACATCTCTTCTAAGGGATAAGCTGCCACCATTCTAGCGAGTCTTTCACTCTATATTTCTACATCTTTGTACATTTTGCTCATTAATAGAAATTGTGTATTACTGTATCTCTGCGTTTATGGTTGCATATTTGATATATTTTTGTTATATTATTGGATATATGAGATATCTATGTACATTTATTTATTATATCTCTGCTCTCATTTCATGCTGAAAATAATTTGGATCAGTCTGCTTGCTGCTTCTACCTTCACCAGGTCTACTCACTTCTTCTTCCTTCACTGAGTCTTCTTACTACTTCTTCCTTTACCAGGTTTGACCAAAAATTGAATTTCCAAATGGTAACTTTCCCAAATCTTGTTGTTTAGGGATTCTTCCTAAGAATGAACTTGTATAGCATGCCATGTATCCAATTTTCCAAATATGAGTCTAAAATTTTTACCTGAGGTACTTATGTATGTCTCATCTATTCTTGGAAAATTTCATACTCTGAAGAGTTCCAGAAAAGAAATTATAATGAAAATTCCAAGCTGACTTGTTTGAAACTGATTTCAAGAGCATTTATGAAACCTAACTTCCACAGGGGATATTTATGAAATTATAGTGAACCAACATCTGAAATTTGCACCACATGTAGACCAAGATCTCTCCTCTGTCTCTACAAAGTTTCAAGTTTTGAAACATCCCAGAAAGTAAGTTATGGTGAAAGTGCCAAGCTAACTTGTTTGAAATTGATTCAGGAGCATTAAGGAACCCTAACTTCTAGAGGGCATATCTTCGAAAGTATGGCGAACCCGAATTTGAAATTTGTATCACATGTACACATGGAACTATCCTTTGTCACTATAAGGTTTCAAGGTCTGAAACATCTCATAAAATAAGTTATAGAAAAAGGGCCAAGATGACATGTTTGAAACTGATTTCATGAGCTTTCAGGAGCATTTAGGAACCCTAATTTCCTCAGGGCATATCTCTGAAGGTATAGAAAATCAACATCTAAAATTTCTACCACATGTAAACCAAGAGCTCTCCCCCATATCTTCCAAATTTCAAGGTCTGAAACGTCCTAGAAAAAAAGTAATCATGAAAATGCCAAGATGGCCTGAAACTGATTTCACAATTCAATCTTTGCTAATCCATTTTTCACACACATAATTTCTCTCAATGCTTTCTCTTTTTATACTTTTTCATAACCCTTTGTGAAGGGACATTTCCATTAATTAAATAATTAATTCCCAATACCATGGGAAAATACCCTAAACCCATGTGTTTGAAACCACCATTTCACTTTTTACTTTTTCACATGCACCTCTTTTTTAATATATTTGTAGACCTATATATATATATATATATATAAATCTTGGAAAAGCTATGTGTATTGTAATGCCATAATATGACATTAATAACATCATTAATAATTTGACATCAATGACAATAATTCCAACAAACCTATGTAACCACTTCCTTAACATATTTAAATACATAGGCTCCTAAATGAAATGGAAATGGAGGCCACAATTCTTTCGTATAATGGGAAAGGGATGCCCCAACTCCATGTACAAAGGCTTGATAAGACACTTCTTGTAGGACTAGTTTGTGAGGGATAAATTTGGGTAGAAAATGGGGAGCTTTTGTGGCTTTGAAAACTTTGATGTATGTTTCCTTGTCAATGTCATACCAATGACCTACCTTACCAATTTCCTTCATGGTTTCTCTGACATACATTTTGTGGACTCACAAAAGATTATCCTATACCTTGGAGCTAGGGACTACTCAAATATTTGTGTGTAATGGATTCTATAGTGATGCTCCCACAAGTTCTGACAATATACATAAATGGGTACTTCACTTGGTTGCCACTGCCAACCCATCCTTGGGAAACAATTAACTAGGAATGTGATGTCAAGAAGGTAAGAGGGCATAAAGAATGCATGATGCATGCTTGGAGCCATATGTTTGGCCTGAGAGATAACCTAAACCATGGATGTTGATAGGATGGAAACCTAATGGAATATGGTGCCAGTTTGAGTGATAACATATATCATGGGAACTCATTAATCCATGAATTGGGTGGAATATGCTTCTCCATATAACCTACTATTGAGAGAGACTATGATTTTGGATGGTGTCC
Organism: Picea engelmannii; assembly: GCA_009831015.1. NCBI lineage: Eukaryota > Viridiplantae > Streptophyta > Pinopsida > Pinales > Pinaceae > Picea > Picea engelmannii. The sequence continues at coordinate 155,599 of ML788378.1, forward strand.
TTAAATCATTGGTATGTTATGTATCCATTCTCCTTGCTTTGAAATCTTTCGGGTTGACCTACCAACTTTTCATGAGATATCGATAGTTCAAAGGTAATAAAACATGCATTCCTCATTAATATCTACAACAATGATCCAGGTGGATATCAGTGGCCACCCACCTATTCCACTGGCTCGAAAAACAATTTTTCACCTTGGAAGTTTTTCGACAGTTTTTCGGGTCCCATACATTTGGGGTCGCTTTGAGGCCCTAAATGACGTTTTTTGGGGATTTGGGGCCCAAACCACTAGTTAAAACCCTAGCTCGGGCCAGAAAAAAGTCTTTCTTCTCTGTTATACCTTTCCAACGGTGTATCGAGCGCCCCAAACGAAGATCATATGTAAAAGTTACGCCCTCGGGAAGTTGACGTATCAACTACTCCGATCGGGGCCCACAAAACTTTTGTCTTTTCATCTTTCGGGGTTAGGGTTTTGGATTTTACTTATGTTAAAAATGAATTTGGAGCCTCATTGTAACAATCATATTCTTGTGAATGCAAGTAGCCGTCACATCTCTTCTCAGAGATAAGATGCCACCATTCTAGCGAGTCTTTGACTCTGTATTTCTACAGTTTTGTACATTTCGCACATTAATAGAAACTGTGTGTTACTATATATTTGTGTTTTTCATCTCTGATATATTTCTGTTATATTTTTGGATATATGAGATATCTCCATACATTTCTTTATTATATCTCCATTCTCATTTCATGCCAAAAATAATCTGGATCAAACAAGTTGTGGAAATTTGTAACAGAGCTTGATATCTAAGGGCTAATGAAGCAATGGTTTTGTTAACAATATATATGATTAACTGATTTTCAATGTTTTACTTGTTGATAAGACAAGAGATGACCTCGACAAAGGGAAACATTGAAGGTATGGATACGACCTAGTGTTGTTGTAACTATTTGATCTACTGGTAAACACCAACATCTACATTTGTGTCACTCAGAAAGAGAGTTATCTCTCAAAAGGTCTCTTACTTGAACATTTGGTACATGTCACCCCACTTGTAAGTCATTCCAACATCCATGTTACACCAGGTCTCTTCATAGATGGGTCTAATAGCACCAACTTCAGTACAAAGTTATGTTGTTTCTTCCCAATAAGGACTAATCTCAATCACCCATTCTTTCTACTTTCTTGGTCTTTTGGATGCCATGTTTGAACTTGTAACTCATCTATTGTAGAAACATGTAACACTAGTGACTTTAGATACAAAAAAAAAGAATTAAATGCTTGTTTTAGGGGGAGATACTTCTAATGAAATATAAAAAAGGGAGATGGGAGGGTTTCATATATTTCATGTTGGGCATTTCAGTAGTATTTCCATGATTGCATCTAGTCATTTCATTTGTGTCTTTCATAGAGATGGTGGGTTGAATTCCTTCATTATTGGCTTGAGGGTGATCGTAACAAGGAGATAAATCGAATGGATAAGGCAGCGAGCTTAAATGTTCCCTTAAAATCCCACATATAGCACTTCAAAGACATGCATATTTAAGGCTTGGGGTCTTCTTTGTTTGTTGGGGTCTTCTTTGGTTGAGTCTCAAACTCAAAATTGATGTTTGTGGGATGTTCTACATTAGGGATTACATTATATTGGGGATAGTGATTTTAGAGGTCTCCCTCTAAACCTGGTATATTCCCCTCTGAATTGTGATTCCAAAATGTAAATTCAGGATGTCCTTTTTAGATTGAAACAAAAAGATACTTGCGATAATTTTTGTCAAAACATCAAGTGCTCTCAGGGAAGAGGATGGAAATGAACCCTTGGTTTTAGAAAATTGAAGCTCCTAAAAGAGATGATGATGATGTCTACTAAAATTGATTGCATCCTCAAATCTCCCCTCTTATATCTTATACCTGGTAAAGAACATACAACAAGATTTCTACTAGCTATCCATAATTGTTCGAGTTGTGAAATGCCAAAATTTCACAAAAAATTTGCTAAGTCTTTTGCATGCAAATATCTAGATTTTCTTGCTTGGGGTTGTATCGCATATAAAATGACTTTTGTTGTTTCATTTCACATGGAAATGAAGTTTTTGAAACTGAAATATAGTGTGATCTAACAAAGTTTTCAAGCTGTGATAAGATAAATTTGTTGGACATATTGTCATTCATGTGTTTTCATTGATGTCAACAGTCATAGTAAGCAGAGCAACAAGGTTAATCTTGGGAAGAAAAAGAATCGACAGAAGAACATCACCTTAAGGATGAATAAATTCATGATTATTGTTGATCACGATAGGATCAACAATGTTCCTATAACAAGAGCACAAGAGGGTTAGAAAACATAGAGATCAATCTCAGAAGAGATGGCGCGATGAAACGCAGAACAAATCAAGACCGTTGATGCGCAATCACCAAATCTATGGTAGGGATAAATTGCGAAGATCGAAAGCAGAATTAAACTACTCGCAATTTACAATCACACAATCCGTCTAGATTGTTAGATCACACGGCTTCAATGATCTACAACTGCGGTTGATCCAACTAACAACCAGTTTAAGTCATATTAAATCATGACCATTGGATGTGTAAATTCCAAATCTACGGCAGGGACAGATTGTGGAGAATCAAAGGAAAATTAAATCACTCGCAATTTGCAGTTCTGCAATCATCATCGACCGTTGATCTACTTCGAGAATCTCCATAGCTGTCGGATCATGTTAAAGTGGAAGAACATGATAAGCTACAAGAGCTTCATCGCAGGCGGATCATGTCGTCAATCCTAGATCCTGATCGAATGAACATCCTTCACTACGGGTCTAAATATGTGAGGAACTTACACTCCGTCAGTTTGATATTTGAAATACCCGGAGCTCAGAAATCCGAAGTGAATAAGGATCCTTGGATTTGGAGGACAAACGAGGATTGTTGGATTAGGACTATTGGTCAATAGACCACGTCAGCAAGGACATGTGGGAGATCCACGTCAGCGAACTACATCATCAATGACACATGGTGCAATCAGACACTGACAAGTGTCAAGTTGATTTGGCATTTCAGGTACGTGAAAATCACGAATATGAGTGATACGTGGCAGCTACTCGACTTGTGACACGCCATCAAGTGACGTAAGCAGTTACCTCACTCTGGGAGTTTTTCTTTGGGATTTTTTACCACTGCACATGCCCAATGTCCCGAAGTCTCGAATGTCGGAGACCTGAAGTGGATGCGAGATGTCCGATTTGAAATATCACTTCGGGAACATTCCTGATCATCGATCTACTACAGTGGAAGGATAGTGTAAGTGGATGCGTTAACCTTTAACAAGTGATGTCCACCGTTGATGACTTACACAACAGGAGAGCACGCATCACTGGATCATAGACTCCAGGTGAAATGCTCCGAGAGCAAACAAGAGTTTGAGAATTGGAATTCCCGAATGTCGAAGTTCCGAAGCAGACATAAGTCGTCTGATCTGAAAGATCACTTCAGGAGTGTTCTCAACTGTTGATCATACTACAGTGAGTTGAGGCTTGAGAATTCCAGAGTCTGGAGACCCGGAGTAAATGGTGGCCATACATCTCATTGCCTGATTAAGTCCTAGCCTTTGGATTAAGAGATGAAGAATGAGTGTAAGGATTAACGCTAACCATTGATATGGTTCCAAGATATAATGTGAACCATCCAATCTGTTCGGCGATATCGTATTCGAGAGATTTGAAATGTTGGAAGTCACGAAGACCCGAAGGGAAAAGTGTTGAAATCGCGTCAACCGTCCATCTCAACAGAATATCGAATCGTGACTGTTGAATCGATAAATGCTCAAGTGCTCGTCTCACCTAACGTAAGATCATCACCGTTAGTCATATGCTATAAGATTTTTAAAAGGAAATTATAATATGTCGAAATGAATAAATAAATAAACAACAATTAAGACTAATTAATCGAAGAGGTGTGATGGTCGAAATGAAGAGACACAGTTGTGTCACACTCACACTATTTGAAGAGTATATAATCATGGAGGAGTGGGAGAAGAAAATGTCTCTACACTTCAGAACAGAAGATCAAAAGCCGAAGCAGATTACAAGAAGATATCAGAGGAAAGAAAATGTGAATTACAGAGAATATGAAATGCGGTGATGAGTGTCTTATGATATATCTCTGATCATAAGATAGAATTGATTCTATAATGGATCACTACTACTAGAGTTGAATAAACTCTAGTTGGATAGATTGGGTTCTATCAACAAGCTGGGTCTTGCACCAAGTTGGGTCTTGGCTGAGAGTTGGTGCTCCTTACTTCAGTTGGTGCTAAAATAAAATCCTCTTTCACATATATTTAAAATACTATGTTCATATCAATTATAAAAAAGCTTATACAAATATTTGGTGTCTCTGTGTCCATTGTGATTATGGTTTAATTGTTATTAACCTGTTCAATTATGTTTTAACTGGTAACTTGAAAGAAGAAAAAGTCAGAATAGTCCACACACTAATTCACCCCCCCCCCCTCTTAGTGTGGGCAGTGTGTTCTTCAATTGGTATCAGAGGGAAGGTTCCTTCAAAACATAGTTTAAACATTGGAAGGTAGATCCTGAAGAAATGGGTGGACAGATGGTTCTCTCCGCATTTGAAGCTCCTTTATTTGATGGAATGGATTACTTCTAATGGAGAGAAAATATGAAACAATATCTGAAGTGAAAAGGATTTGAAGTTTTGATTTCAGTAGTAAGCAAGCCCTATGAATTAACTACATCAAATAATCTATCCAAAATTACAGTGCAAAGAAGAGCAAGGAAGAACAATGAAGTGGCATTGAAGATTCTTCTCAATGGATTATCAGATACAGTCAAGACAAGCATAGGAATATGTACATCCACCAAGGACTTATGGCTAAAGTTAGAAAAGATGTATCAAATAAAAAATAAAGACACATAAGACATTCCTATCAAGGATGAAGATGAAGACTCAACCATCAATAAAAGTAAGGTTTCTCCACAATATTTTGAAAGTTCCAAACGCCGAAGTCCTGAAGCGGACATAAGTCATCCGATCTGAAAGATCGCTTCAGGAGAGTTCTCAACTATTGATCATACTATAGTGAGTTGAGGCTTGATAATTCCGGAGTCTGGAGACCCATAGTAAATGGTGGCCATACATCTCATTGCCTGATTAAGTCCTGGCCTTTGGATTAAGCAATGAATAATGAGTGTAAGGATTAACGCCAACCATTGATCTGGTTCCAAGATATAATGTGAACCATCTGTTCTATTCTGCGATATCGTATTCGGGAGATTTGAAATGTTGGAAGTCACGAAGACCCAAAGGGAAAAGTGTCAAAATCCCGTCAGTCATCCATCTCAACAGAATATCGAATTGTGACCGTTGAATCGATAAGCACTCAAGCGCTCGTCTTTCCTAATGTAAGGTCACCGCCGCTAGTCATATGCTATAAGAGTTTTAAAAGGAAATTATAATATGTCGTTATAGTTGGTAAATCCCATGGTTCTGTAACGCATGGTCATATGTGATGGTTTGAAGGAAGCACCTCCATGGAATTTGGTCTCTGTGAAAATAACAAAGATTCGGGATCGATTATAAAGGATTAAATTGATCCATGATTGTTATCAATTTATGAAAAACCTTCACGGTAAAATAAATAAACAGTAATTAAGACTAATTAATTGAAGAGGTGCGATGGTCGAAATTAAGGGACACGGTTGTGTCACACTCACACCGTTTGAAGAGTATATAATCATGGAGGAGTGGGAGAAGAAAGTATCTCTGCACTTCAGAACAAAATATCGAAAGCCGAAGCAGATTCCAAGAAGATATCAGAGGAAAGAAAATGTGAATTACAGAGAAGATGAAATGCAGTGATGAGTGTCTTATGATATACCTCTGATCATAATATATAATTGATTCTATAATGGATCACTACTACTGGAGTTGAATAAACTCTAGTTGGATAGACTGAGTTCTATCAGCAAGTTGGGTCTTGCAGCAAGCTGGGTCTTGTGCCAAGATGGGTCTTGGCTGAGATTTGGTGCTCTTCGAGGAGTTGGTTCTCCTTACTTCAGTTGGTGCTGAAACAATTAGTTGGTGCTAAAAGAAAATCCTCTTTCACATATATTTAAAATACTATGTTCATATCAATTATACAAAAGCTTATACAAACATTTGGTGTCTCTGTGTCCATTGTGATTATGATTTAATTGTTATTAATCTGTTCAATTATGTTTTAACTGGTAACTTGAAAGAAGAAAAAGTCGGAATAGTCCACACACTAATTCACCCCCCCCGGCCCCCTCTTAGTGTTGGCGGTGTGTTCTTCAAAATTTACTCGATGAAGGTTTGACCAAAAGATTGAAAATCAAATTCGAAAACTTGATGGAATCATGAAAAGGTTTGAGATTTATTCAAAATGATTTTTTTTGGAAGTCGTAGTATGAAGCTTGAAAAACCGATATTTTGAGATTCAAATTTTACAAGGGAGGGGCCCCAATCCTTTTTTTCTTTTGTGATGTGACAAAGAAAAAAAGGTATGGAGAATTTGTTTCTTTCTCAACACGATATGAACTGAATTTAATTAAAAAATCCTTCAATTTATACTAGAATCAACATTCAAACTAAATTCATTACAAAAGCCTATCTAGGAAATACTCTTGTTGACATGCACGATAAACATGGAACCATGGAGGACAAAACAAAAGGGTGTTTGAATGCAGTTATTTGTATCTATTGTAAATGTGTATGCATAAGGGATGGGAAAATGTAATTTGATAGGATGCTTATCTAGGTTGGGGTCTCATAGGATTCAAAGATAACTAAGTATACTAATCAAAGAGGTGTTATAGGCTCCTTCTAGTAAATCTCCAAGTAAAAAGTATCTCAAATAATTCATGCAACCAATAATTCAAAAGTAACTAAACAATATTGCAATGGAAATGATGAAACCAAAATCGAAGTTTGTATGCCAAATATATGGATAAATACTACAAACACCTCTTGAAATCATACATTGGAAAAATATCTCAATAAAATAATCTACTAACTTCAAGGAAAAAACGATCTCAAAAGGATACATAATATGGTAATTTAGGCTCTTGTCAACATGACTAACATAATGCAAAACAAATCTCATATGCCATTGGAAAAATATTCCAATAATTAAATACAAAACCAATAGTCCCCTGCTTTTTTCTTTAGACTTTAGTTGTATGGAAAGCATAAGCCAAGGTTGTATCACAAGGTATGGACCCTCAAGGAATATGAAATGCAATTTAATTTCATATAACAATATAAAATGAGAAATTTCAAATGTTTGAGATCTACAACTTGTTTGTCCACTTCCTCCAATCTTCACTTCTCAAGATACAGAACACCAAATACAAATCTAACAAAAACCCATTTTCGATCTTGACAAGCTAAAGGTAAGCATACTCTTTTATTCTTTGAATACGAATCAAATAAACCAAAATAAAATTACAAATGCAAATGATGCAAACAACTCATAAAGGAGCATGCAAGTTGTGCCATAAAAATTAAGAAACTACTAGGAGGATCCATGAGCAAAGTTGTAAGGGGTGGAATATACCTTAGAAAAACTACAGGGGAGGGTTTATATGTGTTTGCATGCCACAAAGTTGGTGAATAAGGCCATACATATCCACCAAAACCATGAAGTAAATATTCATGTCTTCAAACTTGGATGCAAATTAGGAAACCCTAGGCTAAATAAGAGGTCATAGGAGGGTTCATTAAGCATAGAGCAGTAGTTTGATTGAGGCCAAAACAATCTAACAAGTAAATATCTCAAATATGAAATCCAGATTATACTCGGAGCAACATGAGGAGGTAAGAGACCTTAGTTAGGAATGAGAGAGGAAAACTATTCTCTTCTAAAAACCTCACATAAACGAAAATGCACATATATTCAACTTGAACGAGAGGCACCACTCAAAAAATCATGTTCTAATTATCTTCATAACAAAAAAAAACATAGTTTAGATATTTAACACCACAAGTTTGAATAGATATGGGTCAAATATGTAGCCAAGGGTAGATGGCTCGACCAAAAGAGACCAAGAGACCACTTAGACTTGTCAAGCCTACAAAAACAAGCTTCATATGAAATATTGATCATAGATTTTGACAAGCTTCTATGGAATTGAAATTTCTCATAAAAAATATCTCAGTTCACCTAAATTTTCCACATAAAGTAGACATGCCTTCTTGTGATATATGTATATAGGATGTGATATTTGTATATAGGACATTTGTTTACTTCATATGTCATCATGGAGCTTTGATACCATGTAATATTTTGCATAATCATTAATGGAAATTGTAATCAATGAGTAATTGAAAAAATAAATCAAGAACATAAAGGAAATTCCAAACTCATGCAAGATGAAAAATCATATAAAATAAGTGATGTCCAACATATAGCAGAGAAAACCCAAAGGCAAAAACTCCACTTTAAATATTTCCTCGTGCATGACCCCATTATATAGGATTTAGGGATATCTAGTTTTAAGCTTTGTCTTGTGAATACTTAGGTATGATATATGCATTGTAATGAGTTTAATAAGTAGATGGATTTTGTCAATACATGTGGGCCTTGTAAATAGAAAATTATTTTTTGGGGGAGGTGGTATAATGGTATGAACTTGTTCACATGATTGTTTATTTTTGTGAGGGTATTTGAGTCTAACCATGTATCTATCATAAAGAAAAGGGGGCACAAGTACATCAAACACTACAAGGAAAATAACTTTTAGCGGAGGTTATAGTGGAGGTTTCTAGTGTTACAAAATTGACAAAAATTGTCAAAAAAACCTCCACTAGAACATTTGTTTTTGATAGTGGATGTTTTTGCAGATACTATAACGAAAGTTGATTATAACTAAAAAAATATGGGCAGCTGGAGGTGTTAGAGGATGTTTACAAATTGGTTCATTTGTATGAGGCACAAGCACTAGTGCGTACATACACCTACAACACCGGTGTTGTACATTTAATGTCAAGCACCGAGGAAGTAAAATATTTAAGCATTAGGGATTTCTACATAGAATGCACCTGTGCATTATCAATAAGAAGACATCGATGCTGTATAAAATAATATGCACCGGTGCATTACAAGGAAAAACCCCATCGTGCATTAAAAATTGAAGGCATCGGTGCTTTGCAGTAACAAACAAGCCTCGATGCTTATCGATAACACAATAGCGTTGATGCGTCTAACACATAAGAACCAGTGCTTCATATAAGCTTAACACACCGAAGGCCAAATTTTTAATATAATTTTGTGATATTAAATTAATATTGAAACCAATGCTAATTTATTACATAAAAACATCGGTGCGAATTTCAATATGTAATTTTTTTGATAAATAATGAAATTAAAAAATAACAATAATTGCACTATCACAGGTCGATGTTTCTCGGTGTATTTTAATTATTAATCTCATTGGTGCGTTTAATATTAAAACACACCGGTGTGTTTTAATATTAAACGCATCGATGAGATTAATAATTAAAATACACCGAGAAACATCGACCTGTGATAGTGCAATTATTGTTATTTTTTAATTTCATTATTTATCAAAACATTTACATATATCTTATATTTTGATTAGTGAATTTGGATATGATATTTGGATTAATTTGTTATATCATTAGATTTTGCATCTCTTCATTATAATATTTAGTCATCCATATATTTTATCAACGATGTAGCATTTCATAGCGACATTGGACAACACAATAGAATAAATTAAAACATATTTTATTATATGAATCAGAGGGTCTTTGTCATACAAAATGGGACACTTATCAGTAATCCCTTGTCTTTAAATTGGGACACTATGTCCATTACATTAAAGAAAAATGTCTGATTTTCACAGACAATTATTTCAAAAAACTACAATTGTAGCTTGCATTGATATCCAAATATATTCGTCATCATTCTTCACTGGAATTGTTGTTAGTGCTCAAGCTACTTCTATGCCTTGGGTTATTTTGTTGAATGTTTGGTTGATTTCCTCGATTATTTTGTTCTTCTTCAAGTTCCATCTATAAACATAAAAATAAACTGTGATGAGTCTATCTACATTGGTGAGAACAATGAAAATTGAAATAAATAATATACATGAATGTAAATCGAAAAACGATGTACCTCCAAATCAAGAATTGAGTCATGAATCATACACATATGTTCAAAATCAAATCTCATGCCTTGTTTTAACAACTCTTCTGTTGGCTCAATTCTATACTTTGTTTCCTGCAAGTTTTATACCCCATAATAGATCATAGATTTAATATACAGTATTATTTTTGTTTCATTAATTATAAAACGATAGAATTAAAACAACATAGATTCTACTTACAAATTCCACAATTAATTTTTGATATGCCAACATATACTCACAACCCTTAATTAACCCAATGTCAATCAATTTTTCTGATGGCTCTTCTTTGTATGTTAGCACATGTTTGAAGACATTCAAGGATGGTTGTTGTATAACAACTTAAAATATACAAAAAAAAAAAAAAAAAANNTAAGTTGTTATAAAGAAATAGCAATTACTCACAAACTTTGCTATCAACCTTTTTCTTCCTTGTCCTCCAGTTTTATGTGCAGAGTGAGTTCCATTTTCTTTTCTTTTCTGTAAGAGAATATTTGAAAAATAATATTTAATGTTTAATTAATTATTTGTACGTAATAGAAAAATTCAATGATTACATACATTTGAAGCACGTTGTTGTTGATATAACTCCTCTTGCGATGCAATTATGTCCAATTCTTTGAGCATCTCCTTGTACACGTTTTTGGACATTCCTACCTGCATATTTCGGATATCAGCTCGTTGGTCCTCTGGGATTTTCATAATTTTCCTGAAAAAATAACATGACAATAAAGCATTTTTATATTGATATATGAAAACTAAATATCACAAAATTGATATATTA
>ML788378.1:166619-207421 GCA_009831015.1 Picea engelmannii
AAAAATGTGTTTTTAGGAATATTACTTTTTGAATGATTCTTTTTTGTTGTTGTATGTTTTTGCTATTGGAAGTCTGACGGGTCTCATTAACCATTGCTCTGGAAATGCTTCCTTTAGTTTAAATATAACCTGGTTCTTGGAATCATTGGATTGATTTCTATATTGTAAGTGGAAAGTACGTCTATACATTCGTTCCACTATATCCCTCATAGTTCTGTAAAATCGCACCCCCCCCCCCCTTGATTAATCTCCAACACCACTCCAAATGAGCTAAGGATTACATTTTCTATATTAATTAATTTTGTTTTGTTATAATGACATTTTGTTGCCTCGTTGTTGGTGTCTGTAGAACATTAAACATATGTGAATAAATAAATTGTTCGAATCATGTCATCTAATATTCCTAAGTATGTTATTAATGAAAATTCAAAAAAAATAAATCATATTGAATAGTATTTTTTCATTCACCTGATTCATCCCTCTGCAATTTTTCCATTAATCTTTTTCGCTCTTCTGCACTTAGATAAGAAATAATCTTATCGATCTTCTTCATTTTTTGGCCCTACCTGACACACATTAACCAATACATATTAGTTAAACTTACATATAGTTCAACCATATTAATTTTGTATAGAATTTACAGAGAACCTGTCTTTTTTGTTTTTTCAGATGTGTCGACTAAAAATTTTCTTACTTGAACTCTTCTCACTCATATTTTTATCAATATACAACCTGTACCATTCAATACATAAATTATTAAATATATTTGATAAATAAATCACATAATTTTCAGCAGAATTTAAAAAAAATAAAAAATAAAATCGTTGTAATTAGTGAGCTTTTTATATACAAAGCACCAGTGTGTTTATTACATAAAATGCACCAGGGTGTTCCATACAACAATACACACCGAACAATTTAATTTCTTTTTTAAAATATTGTAAATTACATTAGTGTGATATATATAGAAGACATCACAACGACTATAGTATAAAACAAAAACATAGCAAAGAAATTAAACATTTGTAAAAGAAAAATAATAGAAAATTTACACACCAATGAGAAGAAAAATAAAAATAAAATTAAAAAATTATGTGACAACATTTTCTGTGTTGTTTAGATGAGAAAAAAATGGCGATATTTGTTTTATGCACCATATTTTTTAAATTTAGGAAAAAAAAATGGCTTTATCGATGCGTTCCTTATACATAAACGCACCGGTGCGTTTCTGTCGAAATGGCGCACCGGAAAATTGGAAAACGTTTTTAAAAAAAACGTCAAATCAAAAAACGTTTAAAAAAATAAAAATAAAAGTTAGAGGGCCAACTGCATTTGGAATCAGATGCAATAAGTGGTCCCTTTGCTTCACATGCCAGACACTTATATATAGAAAAACAAACCCATTAGATATAAAATGTACCTAAAACGAAAAAATCCCTAATTCTGAAGTGATAGAGGGAGTTAAACCGTAGGGTGAAATTTTGCATTTACGTAAACAAAAAAAAGCAAGGGTTTAAGGTAAGTATGATTTTTTTTTTTTTGAATGTAGGGTTTTGAGTGAATCACCATACCCTTCAAATCCTGATTTTTTGAATATTTATGTTGTTCCAAAGTATTCTTCTGCTCCACAGTGCTCCCTGATATGTCTCTTTTCCAAATTTGTCTCCTGTAAATTTTGACAAAATAATGAAAATATTGAATACCTTCTTAATATTAAAAAACTTTATGAAAAAGGTTTATAATGAATGACCATACGCTTTAAATTCTCATATTCTAAATAATATTGTGGTTCCAAAATATTATGTTCCTCCACAATATTCCTCCTTATGTCTCTCTTGCAAGTCTCTCCCCTGCAAAATTTTGCAAAATAATGAATAGTTTTTTAGTATTTAAATGACTTTACAAAATTTGATTCCTGCTCTTTTTTTAATTGTTTAAAAAAAATCGCGTTTTTTTTATAACTTTTTCGGCATGACGGTGCATTTATGTAAAACACATCGGTATAGCCATATTACATTACACACCAGTGTGTCCATATTAATTGACGCACCAAAGACATATAATTGTTTTTTATTAACAAAATCTCGAACCACGATGTGGTTGATTTTTCAACGCACCGATGCTTATTGTTAATATGCACATCGGTGCATTTGTGGTTTATAAGCACACCAAAATGCTTTTAAAGTTATTTGAAATTTTATTTGAACACAAAATAGTATATTCATCTCAAATTATCTTTTAGGATGAATTCACAAGACTTACAATACTTCAATATACATTTTACATTTTATGTCGCCTTATTATTAAAAAATGGTTTCAAAACTATATTTAAACTCAGATTATGGTATGGTCCTCGAAATTTATTTTAGATATGTACAGGAAAATTTATTGTTAATTTTATTAAAATGTAGGAAAAACCCCTTATTATATGATCAAATGGTAAATTCTTCAAATTCCATCCCATTCCATATTGCTCAAAGTCCATCGTGGAGTTCTCCCTTTCCATCTCCGGTAATTTTAACTTATTTTATTTATGTTTCGATTATCTCATTGAATTTTTTTTTATCCATGTCAATCTGAATAAAAATGTATCCAAATTTGCAGGATCTTGATTCGGAATCGAGTTCAAATGCAGTAAATATTCTAGTGCCAATTCAAAAATGTCAGAAGGTCTTATCAGGAGCAACATACCACAAACAGTTGGTAGATGAAAATAGACACCTACTTTACTCTGCCAATTGTGACATTCCATCTTCCAGCCACAATCCTTGGTCGACGATGGTAACAATTGTTTAGTATAATGTAATTTGAACAAACATATTATTGCATTATGCTTACTAATATCATCGATGTACTAATGTTCAATATTTTGAAATTAGGATTCTTCTGATGATGAGAGACCTACCTACCATCGTTCGTTGCACCCCACAACAATGTTGTAACATCCCGCGTTGGCGCACTGAGTGAACTTATTCTTTGAGGACACTTGCTCGCAAGTGATCCAGATTATTATGCTATTAAAAATTTTTATTTTGATTATGAGGCGTTATGGGTTGATGACATGTTGTTTTACTAACATTGACATAGACAGGTGTTATTGACTCAGTTTTACTGAGTGCGCAGGATTTTGGACCTCGAGGATGCAGAGGCATTGATAGAACCCCTTGGACTCTGGATCGAGTCAGGGAGTGCATCATTGGGGTTTGATTGTATTACTGTGATATTAGTGCATCTGATTAGAGGATATGATATGGGTATGTTCTGACATGATTTGTTGATGATGCAAGCTGACGATAACTTGTTGAACAGACTCACGTGTGGAGTAAAGGGGTCACGCACGACTACCAGAGATGTTGAGGGAGAGGTGTGGACAACAGCCCTGCCACAACCTACTAGCACTCCCGTCTTGGTTCAAACTCTAGGTTAACGTTTACCTAGTTCGAGAGAACCCATGATGCCGTGAGGGCAGACTACGACAGTCGCTCATGATGATTCTAAGGGGCACGCAATAAGGCGGGGGCCTTATTCCTTAGAGGCCCTTAGTCTCCCACAAGTTCACCTGGCGGAGTATTGACTCCAAGGGTTTTTTATGTCTACCAAGTCAGTCAAGAGGCGAGTGGCACCCTTGGAGCACGTAGTGCGTCCTGAAGGGTACGTCGCGCAAGGGAAACGGATTAGGGCGAGTGGCACCCTTGGAGCACCTAGTGCATCCTGAAGGGCACGTCGCGGTGTTGATGATAGATGAATGAACCTAGATAGCCTTAGGATGATCAATGTGATAAGAATTTAAAAAAAAAAACATTTTCCCTAATAAAATGTCGCCCATCACGAAAATTTAAGGTTTAAGTCTAAACTATGCTAGTGGTAAAATTTTATCTCTCTATAAAAATAATAATAATAATAATAATAATAATAATAAAAATAAAAATAAAAATAAAAAACCACATAAATAATAATTATGACCTTCGTTAAATCTTGTAACCCAAAGGGAGTAAGAAATTAATTGTTTCATAAAAAATAAATCTGTTGGATTAAAATTTAAAAAGGGAATTAATCATTTTATTATTTTATGATAATTTAAAATATATTAATTTAATGAGAAAAGGGAAAAAGGGGGTTAATTTCCACACCTTCCTTTTTGATTTCTAACAAAAAGGGGAAAGAGGGAAAAATCTAAAAATTTAGGAAACTAGGAAAAGAGGTAAACATAAAAAGGGAAAAAGGGGAACATAAGGGAAAAAGCGGAAAGTCAAACTTAGAAAAGTATCTACCAATTAAGAGCTTTCTAATTTAAACTGAACTAGCAATTTAATAATAGGGAAAGCCATTAAAACCTGTAAGAGAATTTGGGGACACCTAGGAGTGATTCTAGGAGTAACTCTAGGTGGGTGAAGAAAATAAAGATAATTAATTAATTAAAGAAATTAATTTATGGAGGAATGTAGGGGATGGGGGACACTTGTACGGAGAGGAATTTTTAGGAAAGAAAGGAAGTTTGAAACTCTATATAATGAAGGAAGGAGAATGATGAAGGAGGATCCCCTGTTTGTGTAATGTTACACTGCAGAAATATCTACTTGACTGACTTAATTTGTGGGAGTTGGGATACCCAGCTCGGTGAGGAAGGGTAGCTCGGCCTTGCGAGGCGAGCTGGGAGCTAGTTGAAATATCTGGATACTGTGTGTGTGGCCCCTTTGCGGCTCTGGGGGCTAAGGGGGAAGAAGAGTACCCCTAGCATTGGCTAGGAGGTACCAGTGAAGTCTCGCCGGTCGGCAAGTGGGTGTTGCACAGAGCGCGCGGGACATCCACTCAGAACAGACAACATTACGCTTTCTTTGTTTTGTATGGTAATTTGTTTTAGAACTTATGCTTGAATCTGCATTTTTACTTGGGTAAGTGAACTGATGTCTAGATGGTTTCCTGAAATTTCCTTAGCCTAGCTTGATGATAAATTGACTCCCATGGCTTCATTTCCCCACACATCCTGACCACTTTGTTGTGTTGATGGTGACCTTCGTGGTTGCTTAGCCTTCATCCCTAGCTCACCAGTCCTCGCCTGAGCAGTCGGCCAGGATCCTGATCTATGGTCGTCGCCTTAGCGTTAAAAGACCTATGGATCTCAACGCCCTGCTTTTCTATATGAGGATGATGAGCAAAGGATGAACCTATCAGCCATCTACCTCTGTTGTTGTCCTTGGCAGTGTGTTGTTTTGCGCCCCGATGCGTTCATTTAACCCTGCAATTTTTTACTGATGGTGAAATATTATCTTTTTCTTGTCTATGTTTTTCCCTTGTTACTCTCGTGATTTTCCCCTTTTGACCATAATGTTGTGTTTTAAGACTGCGATTTTATAACCACTTAGCTTTAGAGAAGCCATTACTTTACCTGTTGACTGCAAAGAATTCGAAAACGAAATGTGGGGCAACAAATTGCAAACCATTTACATGACATTTTACTGATGTATATTCTTTGTGTGTGTATCATCGAGCTGTAGATAGATTACGTTTTTGTTTTTCAATGATATTGAATCGAACTAGAACGTCTTCTTTTATATTGAATGGTCTATCTCCTCTTTACGTCTTACATATGATCGTTTTTATTCCTCATTTCCTGGGATGTTTTGTACAGTGATTTGCTTACTTATTAATGACAGTTCTAAATTATTTTTGCAATGCGTTGAATGTTTTTTTTCACAGTGATTTCTAAGTAGGGTGCAACAGCGTGGAATTGTTTATTTTAGCCTGTGATTTGCTTTACATCCTTATGATTCTTGTGAATGGCGTTTTACCAGTGGGAATGGCGATTTCCTGCGTTTTAATGAAATACTTGCTACGTTTGGATGAATTGAACCTCCGTTGATGAAATGACCTTTGCATCTTGGTGAAATGACCTCTGTGATCTATTAGATTAAATGACAGCTTATTCTCTGCGTATTAGATTTTCATTCGGTGAACTTACATACCCTGTAATAAGTTTCCTACGATAACTGTGAGAACAACTGCGTTCTGGGAAGGCGATACTACGTTGTGTGGTAGCTAATGGGAGGAACGTTGGGCATGACAACGACCTCTATCTATATGGATGTTGTTGTATAATTCCATTTAACCTGATCGCCATTTTATTGTTTAAGACCGCAAATTTACAAGATCGAAATACTATTACTTGTTACGGTGGTATTATAGTCATGCCAGTAAATTTATTTTAAAACTTGACTGCTACTGGAATGGTTGGGACAATGATTTGTACGTATACCTTGGGTCCGCGAATTTCATGTATTGTTGACAGTGACGGTCATGACTCACGAGGCACAGAAACATCTATTTTAACCCGGATTTGTTTTTAAGCAACTATTAAATCCTTACTCCTGGTCAATTCCCTTCTGATATTTCAATCTAGCCAACAAGAGCTAGATGGTAATTCGATCGCACCAAATGTCTTCTATATGCAGCAAAATTTTGGTAGTATAGCGTTACCCTTGTTTGATGAAACTCGGTTATTTTTTTCTAGAGGAAAACTCGAGGAATGTTGGGCATGACAACGACATCCTTGCCCACGATTTTTCCTCAGGATTTATGCTCATTGTTCGGTGGATTACTCTGCGAAGTTACCTGCGAGCTTCTTGACATTTTAACTACATTTACAAGGCGATTTTTTTTTGGCCACATTTATTTGTCACTTGGCTGCGTGGTCTCTCGTCTTCGCACTGCTACTTGCATACCCTGAGAGTTTATTAGCTTATTGTGCATGAAAATGTCGAAGTTCTCCTTAGTGTTCTCGGATTGAAATTGTAACTTGAGTGCTAGTATGCCTCTGTTTTTGGGAAACCTTGTTAAACTAGATCACGCCTTTTTCCTTGTTGGAGAGACATTTGTTAATAACTTGATTTCAGCGAATAACACTCTTCTGGTACCTAAAGATTTTTTTTTCCTTCGAAAATATCTTAATCGGTTCCTTTTCGTCTAATACGAATTTTGTCATAATCGGTTCCTGCTATGTCCTTTTGTCATAATCGGTTCCTGAAAGTTATGCTCATGAGTTTAATGATGTTGCAGTTTAATGCTCTACTTTGATTTGATCACTTAACCTCTCCTTAAGAAACATGTTAACCTTGAGTGTTGATATTTAGAGGAATATCTTGTCTAATGAGGGATACCCGCTCTTGTTGGTGGAATCCTTCATTTTAGCCTAAATCAAGGAGGCCATCTTCATCCAGTGGATTATTACTTAGTTCTTTCCACAGGAAAACCTCAAGGAATTTTTGGAGTATTGACTCATAGAGTTTTTAAATCCTTAGAAGGACTATGAGCCTTATCTCAATCAGACTCACTAGATACTTTTTTCCTTTAGAGGATGCCCTTGGAGAATGCAGGCTTGTTTCAAGCCTTGTAGGGTGTATGTTTGTTGAGAAACAAAGGAGAAAAGCAAAGGAAACTTTGAATCCATTGAGGCCTTAAGTTTATCCCTTAAAGTTATTTATAATCTCAGTTGGGTGTAGGTTGGGATGGTTGTGAGGAACGTTGTTTCCCTCCCCACCCGCGTTCAATTCCTTAAATGTGTTGTTCAAAACTCTTAATTGTTTAACTAGGTAACTGCTAATTCCGGAAGAAACACAAAAAAAAAATGTTGCTCTTTCTGCTTCGCTTTTAGTCGTAACGCTGGGGATGTTACATGTGGTATCAAAGCTGGTTCAACCCTGTGACTGTGGATCACCGGGCTTTCCACTACAATAAACCCGTGAGTTTTAACCCATGCATTAATGGAAAACCTTGTGTGTCCTTGCAGGAATGCATTTAGAGGATGTCTCAGAGGTTCGCAACGTGGTGCCATGGAAGGAGGTGTGACGCCTCCAGAAGTTCTCGCACCCTCGGATTCGAACCCCACAAAGGGGAAGAACCAATCCTTGGGTTGGATTCGCTTGTTATAAGGGATGATGATGGTCTGGCAAGGCCCTTCCATTTTTTATCAAAGGGCCTTGATTCACCATCATTACTGAGTTGAGGCAAGGGCACCTGTACCCCGGAGGGTCCACAACCTGCCCTAGCAAGTATCGTTTACTTCCACCAAGGACTAGGGAGAGTTGAGTTCTAGCGTCCACGAGTGTCACGGATGACAGTGTCATCGAGGCACGGTTGTAGAGGAAGGCGTGGTGCTTCATGCTTCGCGTTTATGATCTCCAGCATGAAGGTCCATGTGGTGGTATTTCAACTGAAGGGGAGCGCTTATCTATGGCAGAAGACGCTCCTACCACTTTTGAACATGACCGTAGATTATGTGTCATGGGAATAGTTCCAAGAGTGGTATATTTCTGAGGAATTCGTTGAGCATCAACTCAACTAGTTCGACACCTTGCGACAAGTCACTCACACGGTGCCCGAGTGCGAGGCTTGTTTTAGAGTGTTTATGTATGCTCTGCATCTTTTCCCATAAAATTAAGGTCAGAGAGTTGGAGTTTGGCCTTGTTGTCAGAATTCAACTTCTACTACGGGTACCAGGAATACTGGACCAAGGAAAGTGTGTTGGATTGTGAGGTTCCACATTACCAGCATTCCTGCCCAGAGGAAAGGGCTGGCGTTTCTGGATCAGTCAGACCCACTACCGTAAGAGTTTTTGGGCAAGGCCCATTGGATTCATGCAGCTGTGAATAACCGCCAGGCAGAGCATCAGTCGACTGTGCTCGAGACGACAGGTATCGTCGCTGACCAGACCCTTAGTATTTTGATAGATCCTGGTCCTACCGAGAGTTTCATTTCAGGTGCAGTGCTAAAAAGGATTAAGGTAAAGGTAGTCAAACAGGATGAGTTTAGCTTCGTAGAGATGGTCTCGAGAGCCAAGTAAAGGGTTGGAGTAAAGGTTACAGGTTATATCCTCAACCTGGGAGAGTTTTTCACCAAGGCCGACCTATACGTCACGATCTTAGGATCTTATGACATCGTGATTGGTATGGACTGGTTGGAATCACATGAGGTGATACTCAACTGTAAGACAAAATGGTTTAGCTTGGTCGATGATGAGGGACAAATTCGTGTGATTGTAGGCCGGAACCAAGGAGTTTCCCAAAGGTTCATTTCTTCCTTGCAGCTTCGGAAGAGCATGCGCAAGGGATGTAAGCTTTATGCAATCCTTGTGGTAAATGAGAAGGGAGTAGCAGAAGGTCTAGAACACCTTCCGGTTGTGAGAGAGTTTGCAGACGTCTTTCCGGAGGAGTTACCTGGGATGATGTCGAAGAGGGAATTGGAGTTTACCATAGACCTAAAACCAGGGACTGAACCGATAGCAAGAACACCTTATTGGATGTCGACCCTAGAGTTACAAGAGTTGAAAATGAAACTAAAGGATTTGTTGGAACTAGGACTGATACGTTTGAGCGTGTCACTGTGGGGTGCACCTGTTATTTTCATATGAAAGAAGGATGGGTCATGGAGGCTATGCATTGACTACCGTCAACTGAACAAGGCCACGATCAAGAATCAATATCTATTACTGAGAATTGATGATTTGTTCGATCAAATGAAAGGCGCAATGGTGTTCTCAAAGATCGACTTGCGATCAGGATACCACCAGTTATGGATTAAGGAAGATGACATCCCTAATATCGCCTTTAAGACGAGGTTTGGACATTACGGGTTTATTGTTTTACCGTTTAGACTGACAAACACCCCAGGAGTATTTATGAGTTTGATGAACGGGGTGTTCCTCGAGTACTTGGACAAGTTCATCCAAGTATTCATTGACGATATTTTGATCTACTCTCGGACGACATAGGAGCATGATGAGCACTTGCGCTTGGTACTACAGTGTCTGCGAGAGCACAAACTGTATGGGAAGTTGTCCAAATGCTATTTTTATCAATCGAAGATTCATTACTTAGGGCATGTCATCTCCGGCGAAGGCATCGCCGTGGATCTAGCCAAGTTCGAGGCTATTATGGAATGGCCTGCGCCAACGAATGTCCCAGAGGTGCGTAGCTTCATGGGTTTAGTAGGATACTATCGACGGTTCGTTGAGGGATTTTAGAAGATAGCAAATCTGATCACGAAATTGCAGAAGAAAAAAAAGAAGTTTGTTTGGACCGAGAAATGTGCAAAAGCATTTCAGAGGCTCAAGGAGTTGTTAAAAACAACACCAATACTAAAGGTCCCTGACATGGACGCGGACTTCTTGGTATGCACTAACGCATCCAAGGCAGGCTTAGGCGGGGTCTTGATGCAAGACGGACGAGTGATCACTTACATTTCGAGGAAACTGAGAAGGCATGAGGAGAACTACACAACACATGATTTGGAGTTGTTATCCATCGTATATGCCTTGAAGGTTTGGAGACACTACCTTGTTGGACGAAAATTTCAACTAAAGACTGACCACTGTGGACTACAACACATCTTTACGCAAGGCGACCTGAACGCGTGACAACAACATTGGTCGGAATTTCTTAGCAAGTACAACTTCGAGATTACTTACATAAAAGGAATAGTGAACTGAGTGGCGGATGCATTGAGTCGAAGACCATGCATCTTTTCGGTGTTGCCTCTTCAGACAAATCTATGTGAAAAGATTCTAACTTTACAGTGTGACGATGACTGGTACAAGAGGTCAAGGATTTTATCGGACAAAACATAATGAGGGTACCAATATTTGAAGGGTTTACGTTTGACGATGATGGATTATTGAGGTTTAACAATCGGATTTACGTACCGTCGAATGACGAGTTGATGAGCTTGATCCTAAACGAGGCTCATAGAGCAATATACATGGCTCACCCGGGAGTCACAAAGATGAGGGTGGACCTTAAACCCTTGTTCTTTTGGAAGGGAATGAAGGCAGACATAGTCAACTATGTGGCCAGATGTCTAGAATGTCAGCAGGTAAAGGCTAAACATAGACACCCAGCAGGATTACTATAGCCACATGCTATTCTAGAATCGAAATGAGAGGTTATTTCGATGGATTTTATTATTGGATTGCCTCTGACAGAAAGGAGGCATGACTCAATTTTCGTAGTAGTAGAAACTCTGACAAAGAGTGCTCACTTTATTCCTGTGCATATGACTTATTAGGCCCCTGACATAGCTAGAGCTTTCATCAGTGAGATGGTGAGGTTGCATGGCGTGCCTAAGAGGATTATATCCGATCGAGGATCGGGGTTTACTGGACGATTTTTGATGAGTTTTGAAGAGGCCTTGGGAACCCAACTTAACTTCAGTGCTGCGTACCACCCGGGGACTGACGGGCAGACCAAACAAATGAACCACACCTTGGAGGACATGTTGTGCATGTACGAGATGGACCAACAAAAGCGTTGGGAATAATTCTTGCCACTGGTAGAATTCACTTATAACAACAATTACCAAAGCGCCATTAATATGGTACCTTTCAAGTTTCTTTATGGGTGATCATGTTGGGCGCCTTTGATTTGGGATCAACTTGCAGATAGGGTCCAGGTGGGACCAGAAGCGATCCAAGAATTTGAAGATTAAATGAAAACTTTAAGACAAGGATCAAGGAAGCGCAGGATCAACAGAAGAGTTACGATGATGCGCGGCATGTCGATCGTATTTACGTTGTGGCGATCAAATCTTTTTGTGGTTGAAACCGCATAAGAGTTCGATCGAGTTTGGAAAAAAGGGGCTAAATTATATCCTGGGTTCGTGGGATCCTACGATATTTTGGAAAAGAGAGGCTTGTGGCCTAATGACTAGCCTTTCCTGATTCTTGAGGCATATGCATGATGTGTTTCACGTCTCTATTTGAGACTTTATGATTAGTGATCCTTCACATGATTTGACTTGAGCACCTTGTGGGTGTCAGATGAGGGGGTGCTCACGGCTGAGCCGATCCACATCTTGGAGCATCGTGTTGAACAACTACGACATCGAACGATAGAGCAGGTCAAGGTCCAGTGGGATAGTTATACTCTGCACTCGACGACCTGGGAGGACACATATGATATGCGCCAACAGTTCCCATTTTTGTTTGATAGATATACATATGATATTGTGATACACTTTATTTTGGCATATATACTGTGAAACTTCGGGACGAAGTTTCGACCAAGAGGGGGTGTATGTAACATCCCGCTCTGGCACACTGAGCGAACTTATTCTTTGAGGACACTTGCTCGCAAGTGATCCGGATTATTATGCTATTAAAACTTTTGATTTTGATTATGATGCGTTATGGGTTGATGACATGTTGTTTTACTAACATTGACATAGACAGGTGCTATTGACTCGGTTTTACTGAGTGCGCAGGATTTTGGACCTCGAGGATGCAGAGGCATTGAAGGAACCCCTTGGACTCTGGATCGAGTCAGGGAGTGTACCATTGGGGTTTGATTGTATTACTTTGATATTAGTGCATCTGATTAGAGAATATGATATGGATATGTTCTGACATGATTTGTTGATGATGCAGGCTGACGATAGCTTGTCGACCAGAATCACATGTGGAGTAAAGGGGTCACGCACGACTACCAGATATGTTGAGGGAGAGGTGTGGAGAACAACCCTACCACAGCCTACTAGCACTCCTGTTGTGGCTCGAACTGTAGGTTAACGTTTACCTAGTTCAAGAGGACCCACGATGTCGTGAGGGCAGACTGCGACAGTCGCTCACGATGATTCTAAGGGGCGCGCAATAAGGCGAGGGCCTTATTCCTTAGAGGCCCTTAGTCTCCCACAAGTTCACCTGGCAGAGTATTGACTCTAGGGGTTTTTTATGTCTACCAAGTCAGTCAAGAAGTGAGTGGCACCCTTGAAGAACGTAGTGCGTCTTGAAGGGCACGTCGTGCAAGGGAAACGGATTAGGGCGAGTGGCACCCTTGGAGCACGTAGTGCGTCCTGAAGGGCACGTCGCAGTGTTGATGATAGATGAATGAACCTAGATAGCCTTAGGATGATCAATGTGATAAGAATTAAAAAAAAAAAAAACATTTTCCCTAATAAAATGTTGCCCATCACGAAAATTTAAGGTTTAAGTCTAAACTATGCTAGTGGTAAAATTTTATCTCTCTATAAAAATAATAATAATAATAATAATAATAAAAACCACATAAATAATAATTATGACCTTCGTTAAATCTTGTAACCCAAAGGGAGTAAGAAATTAATTGTTTCATAAAAAAAAAATATGTTGGATTAAAATTTAAAAAGGGAATTAATCGTTTTATTATTTTATGATAATTTAAAATATATTAATTTAATGAGAAAAGGGAAAAAGGAGGTTAATTTCCACACCTACCTTTTTGAGTTCTAACAAAAAGGGGAAAGAGGGAAAAATCTAAAAATTTAGGAAACTAGGAAAAGAGGTAAACATAAAAAGGGAAAAAGGGGAACATAAGGGAAAAAGAGGAAAGTCAAACTTAGAAAAGTATCTACCAATTAAGAGCTTTCTAATTTAAACTGAACTAGCAATTTAATAATAGGGAAAGCCATTAAAACCTGTAAGAGAATTTGGGGACACCTAGGAGTGATTGTAGGAGTAACTCTAGGTGGGTGAGGGAAATAAAGATAATTAATTAATTAAAGAAATTAATTTATGGAGGAATGTAGGGGATGGGGGACACTTGTATGGAGAGGAATTTTTAGGAAAGAAAGGAAGTTTGAAACTCTATATAATGAAGGAAGGAGAAGGATGAAGGAGGATCTTATGTTTGCGTAACGTTACGCTGCAGAAATATCTACTTGACTGACTTAACTTGTGGGAGTTGGGATACCCAGCTCGGTGAGGAGTGGTAGCTCAGACTTGCAAGGCGAGCTGGGAGCTAGTTGAAATCTCTGGATAGTGTGTGTGTGGCCCCTTTGCGGCTAGGAGGGCTAAGGGGGAAGAAGAGTACCCCTAACATTGGTTGGGAGGTACCGGTGAAGTCTCGCCATTTGGCAAGAAGGAGTTGCATGGAGCGCGCGGGACGTCCACTCAGAATGAGCAATGGTACACTTTCTTCATTTTGAATAGTAATTTGTTTTAGAACTTATGCTTGAATCTGCATTTTTACTTGGGTAAGTGAACTGATGTCTAGATGGTTTCTTGAAATTTCCTTAGCCTAGCTTGATGATAGATTGAATCCCATGGCTTTATTTCCCCGCACATCCTGACCACTTTGTTGTGTTGATGGTGACCTTCGTGGTTGCTTAGCCTTTGTCCCTAGCTCACCAGTCCTCACCTGAGAAGTCGTCTAGGAGCATGATCTACGATCGTCGCCTTAGCGTTAAAAGACCTATGGATCTCAACGCCCTGCTTTTCTGTGCGAGGATGATGAGCGAAGAATGAACCTATCAGTCATCTACCTCTGTTGTTGTCCTTGGTAGTGTGTTTTCTTGCGCCCCGATGCGTTCATTTAACCTTGCAATTTTTGACTGATGGTGAAATTTTATCTTTTTCTTGTCTGTGTTTTTCCCTTGTTACTCTCGTGATTTGCCCCTTTTGACTGTAATGTTGTGTTTTAAGACTGCGATTTTATAACCACTTAGCTTTAGAGCAACCATTACTTTACCTGTTGACTTCAAAGAATTCGGCAACAAAATGTGGGGCAGCGAATTGCAAATCGTTTACATGACATTTTACTGATGTATATTCTCTGTGTGTGTATCATCGAGCTGTAGATAGATTACATTTTTGTTTTTCAATGATATTGAATTGAACCAGAACATCTTCTTTTATATTGAATGGTCTGACTGCTCTTTACGTCTTACAGATGATCGTTTTTATTCCTTATTTCCTGGGATGTTTTGTACATCGATTTCCATATTTATTAATGACAGTTATAAATTATTTTTGCAATGCGTTGAATGTTTTTTTTCACAGTGATTTCTAAGTAGGGTG
Source organism: Picea engelmannii (assembly GCA_009831015.1). Lineage (NCBI taxonomy): Eukaryota > Viridiplantae > Streptophyta > Pinopsida > Pinales > Pinaceae > Picea > Picea engelmannii. Next base: position 181,438 of record ML788378.1, read on the forward strand.
CGATAGCGTTGGAATTGTTTATTTTAGCCTGCGATTTGCTTTACATCCTTATGATTCTTATGAATGGCGTTTTATCAGCAGGAATGGTGATTTCCTGCATTTTAATGAAATGCCCGCTACATTTGGATGAATTGAACCTGCGTTGATGAAATGACCTCTGCGATCTATTAGATTAAATGACATCTTATTCTCTGCGTATTAGATTTTCATTCGGCGAAGTTACATACCCTGTAATAAGTTGCCTACGATAACTGTGAGAAGAACTGCGTTCTAGGAAGGCAATACTATGTTGTGTGGTAGCTGATGGGAGGAACGTTGGGCATGACAATGACCTCTATCTATATTGATGTTGTTGTATAATTCCATTTAACCTGACCGCCATTTTATTGTTTAAGACTGTGAACTTACTAGATCGAAATACTATTACTTGTTACTGTGGTATTATAGTCATGGCAGTGAATTTATTTTAAAACTTGACCGCTACTGGAATGGTTGGGACAGTGATCTGTACGTATACCTTGGGCCGATGAATTTCATGTATTTTTGACAGTGATGGTCACGATTCACGAGGCATAGAAACATCTATTTTAACTCGGATTCATTTTTAAGCAACTATTAAATCCTTACTCCTGGTCAGTTCCCTTCTAATATTTCAATCCATCCAACGAGAGCTAGCTGTCAATTCGACCGCACCAAATGTCTTCTATATGCAGCGGAATTTTGGTAGTATAATGTTACCCTTCTTCGATGAAACTCAGTGATTTCTTTCCAGAGAAAAACTCGAGGAACGCTAGGCATGACAGCGACATTCTTTCCCGCGATTTTTCCTCAGGATTTATTCTCACTGTTCAGCGGATTACTCTGCGAAGTTACCTGTGACCTTCCTGACATTTTGACTGCATTTACAGGGCGATTTGTTTTTGGCCGCTTTTATCTGTCACTTGGCTGCATGGTCTCTCGTCTTCACACTGCTACTTGCACGCCCTAGGAGTTTATTAGCTTATCGTGCATGAAAATGTTGAAGTTCTCCTTAGTGTTCCCGGATTGAAATTGTAACTTGAGTGCTAGTACGCCTCCATTTTTGGGAAACCTTGTTAAACTGGATCACGCCTTTTTCCTTGTTGGGGAGACATTTTTTAATAACTCAATTTCAGCGAATAACACTCTTCTGGTACCTAAAGCCTTTTTTTTCCTTCGAAAATATCTTAATCGGTTCATTTTCATCTAATACGAATTTTGTCATAATCGATTCCTGAAAGTTATGCTCATAAGTTTAATGATGTTGTAGTTTAATGTTCTACTTTGATTTAATCACTTAACCTCTCCTTAAGCAACATGTTAACCTTGAGTGTTGAGATTTAGAGGAATATCTTGTCTAATGAGGGATACCCGCTCTTGTTGGTGGAATCCTTCATTTTAGCCTAAAGCAAGGAGGCCATCTTCATCCAGTGGATTCTTACTTAGTTCTTTCCATAGGAAAACCTCAAGGAATTTTTGGAGTATTGACTCATAGAGTTTTTAAATCCTTAGAAGGATTATGAGCCTTAGCTCAATCAGACTCACTGGATACTTTTTTCCTTTAGAGGATGCCCTTGGAGAATGCATGGTTGTTTCAAACCTTGTAGGGCGTATGCTTGTTGAGAAACAAAGCAGAAAAGAAAAGGAAACTTTAAATCCATTGAGGCCTTCAGTTTATCCCTTAAAGTTATTTATAATCTCAGTTGGGTGTAGGTTGGGATGGTTGTGAGGAATATTGTTGTCCTCCCCACTCGCATTCAATTCCTTAAATGTGTTGTTCAAAACTCTTAATTGTTTAACCAGGTAACTGCTAATTCCGGAAGAAACACAAAAAAAAAATGTTTCTCTTTCTTCTTCGCTTTTAGTCGTAACGTTGGGGATGTTACAAATGTCAACCTGAGAGAAGGATGCAATGAGAGCACAACTCGGAGAGGAATCTTACCAAGAATGGTTGAATCAACCACCTATTCAATTCCCACTATGTCCAGATTCACCAATTAGGAATGACTACAAAAATAATAGTTCTTTAGAAGTTGGCAATGTAGACAATCAAAAAGAGGTTGGTATGGATGATTACTTACGGGATGCGACTGTCATGGAGACATTGTTGTTAGATTAATTCCAGAACTATAAGCTAGGGGATGATGATCATATCAATGATACCATTTTCGAAAGCCTAACATTTGCTTCCACCACCCCTCTCTTTGGATCTAGTGCCCGATCAAATTCTACCCAGCTTGGGACAACAATGTTACTGTACAACATGAAAGAAAAGTTTGGCATGTCAAACACATGTTTGTCGACAATATTGAGGTAATTGACCAACAAGTTCCTTATATTAATTTTGAGAAATCTTGTCACACAATCAACATTAGAAATCATTGTTTTTATAAACGTTAAATGAGCTTGTACATTTCTATTGCCCACTAATTATAGGATATTCAAAGATAAGGTTCTTCCTAGTGATAATGTTTTGTCTGATAACTGCAAAGAGGCAAATCAATTGTTAAAAATGTTGGGTGTTGAGTATATATTATATCATGCATTTTCGAATGATTGTATTCTATATAGAGGAGAATATGAAGACAAAGAGATATGTTTGAAATGTGGGCATGATAGGTACCATAAATCAAATAAATGGTAAATCACATGGTCCTCCTCATAAGAGATTGAGGCACATGCCTGTAAATCCAAGGATTCAAAGGCTCATTCGTTGCAAAGAATTAGCTATGTTGCAGGGATGACATGCCTCACACAGAAGTGAATCGAGAGTTATGTGAATCCCAACAGATTCAATAGCCATGAAGAATATAGAGAATACATGGACAGGAAAATTCAAGGATGAAGGACGAAGTCTATGACTCAACATAGCAATGGATGGTGTGAAACCATATTCCCTCCAAACACCAACTATTTTGTTTGGCATGTAGTAGTGATCAATAACAATACCCCCCCATGGTTTTTCGTGAAGAATGAACATCTTATGTTGGCTCTTATAGTCCCTGGTAGAAGACAAGTGAAGAATATGGATGTCTACCTACAACCATTGGTAAATGAATTGAAGGAATTATGGGAAGGGATACATGTATACGATGTATAAATACCCATCGCAACAAAGAGGAGTTTTACATTGTATGGAATATGTGCTTACACCACACATGATTATCCAGGCTTAGGAGTTTGATCTGGTAATTAACATGTTTATTTTTTTTTATATATGTAACAATATTTATTTGCATATTTAATTCATTGTGATTGACATTATATTCTTAAACGTTAACGTGTTATGTATACAATAATTCCGTAGGTCTTGTAACTAAAGGTTATCATGGATGTATGTAAATGTTGTGGACCTTCTATGAAGGCTAGGTGGTCCAACCACCTACGAAATCTAGTGTACGAATGCTCAAGGGTATTCATCCCAGAAGAACACCCTTATAGAAGAGCAACATCCACTTTCAATGGTAAACCGGAGAGAATCCAAAGGCCTACAATAATGACACCAACATAATGGCTTATAGCATATGAGAGAGAGAAGGAGAAGGAGAAGCAGATTATAGAAATGTTCGATTCAAATGGGGAGCCTATGTTCCACAATCCATAATTCTTCGACACCTATGTTAAGAAATTTCCCATTGGGATGAAAAGGAAATCTAGCTTTTATGAGCTCCCCTATTGGGAGCATCTTAAGATTGCCCACTTACTAGATGCCATGCATATATTTAAAAATGTTTCATCTTCTTTATGGAGGCAAATATCATCAAAATAAAGTGACATGTTGGTTGTAAGGAGAGATCTTATTTCTTCAAAAATTAAAAAGAAACATTGGCCAAGACAAGAAAGTAGAGGATAGGCTAGTCCCTCTTGGTCTTTGAAAGAAGGTGGTGTCCCATGTATTTTGAATAAAGAAGATATTTCTTTGGAAAAGGAAGTTATATTGGGTGTGAAGGTGCCTTCTTTATATGGGTCTTCCCTACAATGTTGCTTCACTAAGTGTCAAGACCATTTGTTGGGGTTGAAATCACATGACCATTTGAACCTTCTAAAGGTATGACATATGTCAAAAATATGAATTTATTATTTGTAATTTTTATTTTTATGCCATGGGATAAAACATAATTAAGTTTTTGTGTGTTTACTTTGTAGTGTCATTATCCTTAGCTCGTGCATGGGTGTGTGAACAATGACTTCCCCCATGAACTAAGGCATGCCATATCTAAATTATCTGCATTTGTACATTGTATCACATCAAAGGAGATTCATATGGCTAGCATTCCATGGTGGCGTCAAGATATAGGTGAGATTGATTGTATGTTTGAGAAGGAACTACCGTTGTGTTTCATGGAGTTGCAAGTTCATATTCTAATTCACCTAGTAGATGAGGTTGAATTAGTCGGGGTGGTCTCCTGTCATTAGATGTTTTTTTAGAGAGGTACATGAAGAAATTGAAAGGATTTGTTCATCAAATGGAAAAACCCGAGGGGTCTATGAAAGAGGGGTACATATCATATGAGTCTTTATATTATGCAAGTGAGTACATTAATCAGATCGACAACACACCAGGTGCAGTGATTTGGGACGACGAAAGGGATGAAGACAAAAGAGAAGGGGAGCTTCTCCAAACGAATGGAAAAAGGCGCTTGATAAATAGTAAGTGACTTATCGTTTATCAAATTTCTACATAGTAACTATTCAAATTGAACTTCATAATGTATATTTTCATGATCTCATATGTACTATATGTTGGTTTAATTTCATGAATACATCAACGAATTCAAAAATTGATTCCATAAATAAATTCATTCTTTACAATTCGGAGGAAACACAACCGTCGGTCGCATTGTATGAACATAAGAGGAGGAAATGGGAAAGTGACGGGAAAAAAATCAAATAGTTCAATGGTAGAAGCATGCCTTATCCTGATCATTTAAAATAAAATATGCCAATGATATGCCCCAATAGTTGGGTTGTTTACCAAGTCAGAGAGAAATATGGTGCATCCTGTCATTACTCACGTGAAGAAGATGATGCACTAAACATATGGATTGGTTGCATCAAATTGGTAATAATCTTTTTTGTGTACAGAAATTTTAACTTCGTAATGTACATTTGAATTGTAAGTACATCTATATTATTTTATATTTTAATGGTCAGATTATTAGACAAATATTGACACTGTGATTTGTTCATTTTTTTATAGGTGCATTTGTTGCCATCTATGTGGGGACGTGGACATCATTTCCACACAGAGGATGTCGATGGTGTACACATGACACAAGATTGTGGAGTGGAAGTCGAGTTCGACCAATATAGTCGTGCTAGCCACCGTGATCAAAACACCATACATGGGAAGTTAGGTTACGTCGAAAAGATACAAGAGATCATTCAAGTGTACTTCTCTTCTTTCCAATGTGTTATTTTTAGGTGCAAGTGGTGGGACACCTTTGATCGGAATAATGTAAAAGAAGATCGTGATAGTGGGATGATATGTATCAACTCTAAAAATATGTGGGATGAAGCTAAGGAGCCTTATGTTTTCCCAAAGTGTTTTTTTACCCATATGTGTTGTATAGATATTGGTGGTTTGTATTAAGATACGACCCTAGATCAAAACAATTTTTTGAGAACACCGGTGTTATCATGCCAAGCGAGGAAGATAATGAGGATGATGACAACAAAGAGTGATATGTACATGTTTTATTTCATCTTTAATATCGTTGTTGTATCTTGTTGTTATATTCTTTATTTCGCTAATTCTATTGTTTTTTATTCATCTTCTGACAGAGGAAATGTTAAGTTAATTATAACAAATCTTTGAACAATTTTAGTTAGTTAATAGTCAGTTTGATGCGTAATGCATTTGTCTTTCAATTATTTATGATTGCATGGAACAATTGTTATTTGAACATATTTATATGTCGTTGCATATATTTAAAAATGTTTCATATTCTTTAAGTATTTCCAATTGTGAAATCCTGAAAAACGTTAAATGTCCAATTGAACTTTTAATGGGATATGAAATTATACTTTTTATGTTGATATAATTAGATGTAATGATCGTTGATATGCATGTTTAATAGTACAACATTTTTGAGGATATGTTAACATGATTATTCAAAAACTGAGTTTATGTTCATTTTTTGTAGATTTAAAAGTAATATGAACAAAAAATGTGGTTTATAATTAAAAAATTAAAAAATTAAATTAAAAATGTGGTTTTGTGATAATTTGGTTTTTAACTAAAGTAGTGTTTGTTAGTTTACATACTTTTATCATTGCGTTTGAAAATATTTATAAAATTATGCCCCAATGTTGAGTAAAACCACAATTAATGAAGTAATATTTTAAAATTTGATAGCAATCAATTTACGAAATAATGACAAAATAACAATAGGAAGATTTGCATCCATAAAATTTTAAAGCCAATAGAATGCTTATCATTGGAGATCATAATTTTTTTATAATAACAATTTTTAGTGTAGAAGAGTCTATTCAAAAAGAGTAATTAGTACAATGGAAAATAATATTTATTCATATGTAATTTATTTTTTGAAAAAAAAATAATAATTAGAATGAATATGTATAATAAACTGTTTGTGCAATTATAGTTTCAACCATATTGAACTTTGTAATTTATAAAAATAAACATGATGATGATAACCATCTTATAACAAACATAAACAACATCTAAAATACACATTTATATTCATTGGCTAACATCATCTAATTATATATACCTCTAGCACATATAAACATCATTAATTAGCTAGCACACATATCTAATAATTTAACAGAGCATCATCATTGTGATCACATCTAACAAAAGACAAACATTTTCTAATATCATCATCATGCACATCTAACAAGCACATTTAACATCCAAATCTAATATGACCTAACAATATACACATCAACATCAACATATAAATTAAGTACATCATCAACATGATCAATAGAAAAAAACACCATATATATATATATATATATCGTGGACAAGTCAAATAACTTCTATAACATATCTAGTCCAGTCGATGGCATAATCTGCATATCTACAACAATAGTGGAGGCCTAGTCTATAGTGGAAGATGATGGATGATGAATAGGTCTTGCATGCTCATCTAGGTGAGGTGAAAGAGGAGAATGAGTAATAGGTCTGGCATGCTCATCTAGGTGAGGTGAAATAGGAGGATGAGGAATAGGTTTGGCATGCTCATCTAGGTGAGGTGAAAGAGGAGGAGGAGGAATATGTGTTGCCTCCTCATGATCTGGGTGAGGTGAAGGAGGAGGATGTGGAAAAGGATGATCACGACCACCCTCATCAATCGATGGGGTATTAGATGAACGAGACATATTGGAAGAAGAGTTGTGCCTATCATCGGGAGCCCTCCTCGCTGCTATTATCCTGGCATCTCTAACGATATGATGCATAAGAGGAATCAAATCACATGGAATCTCCCTCCAAATATCTAAGAGCGTAGGATCTTCCCTAATGTCTCACATCAGGGCATGGTATATTCCCACCTCTGTCAAAAGTGCAAAGAGTCAGTCGCCCAAATCCAACTTGAATCTGGTATCGAGCCTACGACGCATGCCGCTGAGTATCTGCACCCGAGGACCCTGACCCATCGTGGCCTCAGGAATCATCTCCTCATCGTCATCTGCTGGGGGAGGATTCACATCCCCAATGAAAGTGCCAATATCTGAAAAATATATAGTACATAACAATAATTACACCGTTAATTCATTAAACAGTTTAATAAAACAAGTTAAAGAATGTGTTAGAATTAATTTAATCCTAATTAAGTAAGACAATAAAATGAAACTATATTAATTTAAACAAAACACTAATATTACCTCTATCATCTGGTGGCTCATCTGGTGTGAAGAGGATGTTTAGATATTATCGCCAATCCAAACCCGCATAAGGGCATGACACCATGATGAACATGTGATCCGCCGCACTGCCTAGTAGCCCTAGTGCGTCTGGTGAAATCCTTGTCTAAAACTTCGGCTAGCCCCTCTTGGGCATCATCTCCCCCCACATGTGCATCTACACATGAGTCCTTTCCCTAGCTAGTCGATGGACAAAATTCGTCCTCGTCTCTGGAAACCTCTCAAAAAATAAGCAAATTAACTCTGAGGCAAATGGGAAGTTCGACCTCCCACGTATCATAGCACAACATTTGTCGAGCGCTATACAAAACTACCAAAAAAAAATGGCAGATCATCTGATACACCGTGGTTGTTGTACCAACAAATCAACATAATACAAAAGAGGGAAACTAATGTGTTTCCCATCACTGGTAAAGTGGGCTATGGTAGTCACTAAGAGTGAGAGGCACCTAACCTCTTCTGCATCGAAATAGGCAATTTTTAGTTATCCACCAGACACTTGAAAATCAGTTGGGGATAGTACATCAACCCCAATATATCGCTAAGAGTACATGAGCTAACTCTCAGTGAAAACACCTACTAGGACATCTGGGAACTGGGGAAAATCCTCCCCTCTCCTGGATAGTCCAATGATAAAGTAAATATCCTCCTCAGTGGGATGGTACCATTGATCTGAACCCACACAAAAATCCTGTCGATGGACATCCCATCGATGAATCATATGCACCAAAATCCTGGAGTTCCCCTTAAGGGATGTAGCCTCTTCATAGTACTTAAGGAGGCTTACATCCCTCAAGAGAACATGAGTCACTGCAGCAATAGGGCAAGTGTACAAATCCCTCTCCCTCTCCCTCTCCCTCACCTCCCATTCCCGTAGAACATTTTACAGGTCCACCCTCTACTCCTATTGTTCCTGTTGCTCTCTTCGCTCATGTATCTGGATGATTAACATATGAAATACATCATCCTCACTCATACATAAAACATAAAAAAAATTAATGAATGGTAAATTTATCTATAAATATGGAATAATAACTTCCTTCAAAAAATAAGCTAATTGCATTAACGGTGCGCCCAAAAAACAGTCATGCACTGTCAGCGGTGCGCATAACATTATTGTGAGCAACGTGCCCGATGCGTTAGTGTAAACTAACACACCGAACAAAATATATTCTACTATGTTATGTGGTGCGTTGGAAAACAATACCGCATTGGGGTGCTTCACTACAACACATACGCCCCTGTGTGTTACACTTATCCTACGCATCACTTAAACCAAAAAAAAAAAAAATATTAATGCACATAAACAATTATTTAAAAATTAACAAAAAAGTGGTGCATAAACGTTCACTACACGCACCGGTGTGTGTAACGAACGTTGATGCACCGTCATATAAAATTTTCCAAATTTTCAACTACGAAACTTTTTATGGTGTGTTCTGGTCATTACTTTCACGCTGCGTATGGTGCCACCAAAATATTTATGAGGTACACCGCAACACAATGTTACATTTATTGATGATGCATTTGGTAAACATGAACTCCCCAGTGCACACATTTACCAATGCACTGTGTAAAAATATATCTAATAAGGGCGATGCGATATGTACTTTAATGCCCCGATGCGTTATATGTACTTTGACACACCACACCACCAGTTATATGATTTTCGTCGATGTGTCATTAAACGAACGCACCAATGTGTTTATGTTTACGAATGCATCGTAGAGAAAGGTAACGATGTTCATGGTGCGCCCTGTAAATTTACAGGTTGCACTGTAGGCGATGCGACTTGAGCGCTTCGAACGCATCGCACAGTTTTTTTTTTTACACTTAAAATTTCACTCAATTTTAAATTTTAATGCAGTGAAAACTTAAGTTATGAATAAACAATGACATTACCTAGACATTTTGTCGTCGAGGAGGCATGGTTGTGACATACTGAAAAAAACTAAATTTACCCATTGTTTGAAAAAATTCAAAATTCACGCATCGAGAAATGAATGAAAGGAAGGAAACCAAGGAAAACATTGATGGAAGGGCACTTCAGATAGGCAAAGGTTGCACCAGGGATTTTGAGCTCTACAACACTGAAAATGGTAAAAATGATTTTTACCGTCAGTAATTTTTTTTATAAAACCCTGTTTTTGTGCACCCGAGGAAAAACCACACCGGAGTGTACATGTTTAATGAGAGCATTGGTTATATTTAAAAAAAAAAATAGCCCTAGCGCAGTGCACATTTTTCTGGGCACGCGTGCACACCGGTGCGTTTACTACTACATAGCGCACCACCGTACATTTTTTGAAAAACTACAATGGTGCAAATTTTTTTTGTTTAAGCATGACACGGTGCAGTATAATGACAGACGCCCCGATGTGGTCAGTTTTACATAGAGCACCGTGTAAATTTGGAAATTAACCCTAACACAGTGCTCCATATTGGAGCACTGGTGCACATCGGTGCGCATGATGCTATGGAGTGCACTAGAATATATTGTTTGACACAATGCTACATTGGTGCGCAACATGTTCAATTGTTCATCCTCGTCTCATTACTCCTTTGTTGATTCATACTGCCTATTCAAACACAATACATGTATCATGTTGAGTACATGCTAAGTGGGACCAATATCAACTATAAAAATGGTAAAAGATATATAGTTATTACGATGCACTCATTCCTTCTGTTTAATAGTTCAATGTAAATATTAAAACAATGTTTATTATTTGGTTTACTAGGAGAGGCCATGGTTTGGGCAATTTCCTTCTCTTATATCCCAATATCTTTTTTTACAACCTTCTCCCCTAAGATTAAACAAAGTTATAATTATTGATCTGTAAACATCCTTGGATATTCCATTGGAACAATTTGTCCTAACAGATCTTAAACTATTACGAGATCTTAGATTTTTTGCAATTTATTTCCTTAAATCCCATATTAGTTAATTAATATCTTTGCTTGAATTTATGACATAACTAAATTACGAAAATGAAAGAAATGAGCAAAAGAACACACCATCCACACACAAATGAACACAATATATATCCTAATAAACCCAATATGGGAGAAAACCCAGCTAGAAGGTGAGGTCTATGTTATGCTCTCTTTTCTTTAGTTATGGAAATGCAAATACAAATAAAGATGAACTCACTATGGAGTTGGATTTGACACTATGGCCTGCATGGCTACTACAAAATATCTCCTCCTTTTTTATGCTCTCAAAATACCACTCCTAGATGGTCTAGGGTTAAGGTTTTTACTTCCTCAACCCTCGATTAGTGATAAGATTTGGACCTTATAGAATGTTCTTGAAAATCCACATGTGGCTATCCCCACACATTTTGAGTAATGGGGGATAGCATGGAATTCACTCATACCATTGTGGTCAACAAGGTAGGTCAACTTGTGGGAGGCATAACTTTTGCAAACGAGCTCCAATTGAGGTGTTGTTCACACCATTTGAAATGTCTTGGAGTTTAAAACACCTTCAAGGGTGTGGGCGTAAGTTTTATACATTGTAACCCACCAAAATGTCGTTTAATGCCTCAAAATGTCTCTAGAAGGCTCTAGAATCCAATTTTACAAACTGGGACCTGCCACTAAAATGGCCTTGCAAGCCAATTCCTCCAATTTTTACCACCCAGAAAGTACCAAGGTAGATAAAAATTATATGATGATATGATTCAGATCAATTATACCAAATCCAATATAAATCATCAATATTGTCATACATCCGATAATTGTACAATAATATTATCGTCATGAGGTTTCTCTCCTTTATCAGCCTCAATATCGCATGTGATTTCCTACATTAAAAACATGACAACATTAAACTATAGGTAGTTGATTTTGTAGAAAACATATTTCTTTTTTAATAGCTCTCCTAAGTTTAAGTTATATTTTGAAAAATAACATTTTATTAGCCCCTGCTTGGACACATTGAAACAAGGCTTGAAGACTGCACTTGAACACACACATACTTTCTTCTTCAATGGGTGCTTGTTTGATGAAATCCCCTTGCATTCCATAACAATATCTAAAATTTTAATTATTTGTTATAGTAAAATAAAATTTAGAAGATCATTTCAATAATGAAACGATTTAATTATTTTCATACTTACAAATATGGCATACACTTTTAGGTATCTACCCTGACCAAGTTTTCATTAGTTGTGCTTCTCTAACCTGACCTGGGTAGCCTTAGAGGTATCTTTGAACCTATGAAAAGTTTTAAGGTGAGATAATGGAAATTTTATGTTGAAATTAAGAAAAATAACATATTTAATTAAATTTAGCATGTTATAACTTCCTCCATTTGGTGGAATCCTTACTTCTTTTCTCAACCTCTTCTCCTTTGTGTCCTCTTCAAGAGCCTTCCACTCTCTCTTAGGAACTACAACAACAGGTCAATCATACCTAGGGTATTTTTCAATATTAACCCTATATGTATCTTTTGTGGTTTTCAAATGTATACATGTCAAAGAAGTTATTTGAGTTTGGTTGAAAATATCACCAAAGAGATGAACCATGTAATCAATAATCTCCTTCTTCAAATGAGAAGGTTGATTGTTAAATCGGGCACGAATGGTTGGCCCTAAAATATCTAATGCCTTCTCATTTAGACACTTCCAAAACATATTATTTGTTGCCAAATTATCAATGACAGATTATCATTAGTATATCATAAAAGATTAAAATTAATTACAATTATATCACATTATGGAAAATAAATAAATTAATAGTTATCTAAAAGTTTTGGTAGTTTCAATGGGACTATGTTTTCATCCATGATAATCTCAGTGAACAATGTCCCACTATCACTGATGCATAATGCTCCAGAAAAAGCTTCATGTGACTTAGGTATGGGGACACCATGAGTTCTACCTCTACCAACATCTACACTTTTTGATGTGCCATGGGAAGGGGTGCCATGTGATCCAGAACAAGCTGTGGGCACATCAGATGCAGGTGTAAGAGTGATGAAGGGAGGAGAGGAGGCTGAGTAGGAGACAAATAGGAAAATAATCTGGTGGCTATGTGACTCATGGTTGGTGGGGGATGGGATGGCCTAGTTGGTGATGCATGGATATTTCTAGCATCAACCTCATGAGGCATGGTTTGATCAATAAATATCCGATAATATTGTGCCAAAAAAACTTATTTGATAAAAGTTAATATAAGATTAAATCAATTCAAAAAATATTGAATAGAATAAATTAAAGAAATTAAAAGTTATTGCCTACTTGAAATAGCCTTAGTTTATCAACCAATGTGTTGCACCTCTGCATAGAATCCTCTAACTCAGAGTCAAATAACAAAACCAATTCTCTATTAGTACTTCTAATAGCCTTCTAGATAGTGGTTTGTGGGTTTGGGTCATCAAACAATTGATTGTCATCACCCACATTGGGATCATGGGTGGAGTCCTTCCTATTAGAACTTGGTAAATGGTTGGGCTGAAGGGAACGATCTACCAAGCTAAACTACAAACCAAATTTAATACTGGAAACTAGCCTTTCCAATCTAGAGAGGGCTCTCCCTGAGACCTAGTCTTTGATAGATAATAACTTTAGATTGACGGCTAGATTTAGATGTTTGTGAAAGTTTTTTCTCGTTTGGCTGGAAAGGAAATATAGTATGTTTGGGCTATGGATTCAACCCCATGAAAATGAGAGAAATCAATGTCTAGTAAGGGAATCTTTGAGAGGATAAAGGCTAAATAGGAAATGGTCTTTCAGTTTCAATATCGTTGTGTATGGCAAAAGAAAGGAGAAACATAAAGCAAATTAGAGCACTATTAAAGATGAATTCCAACTTAAATTAGAAGAAAAACACAGAGTTTAAATAGTTGAGTCTAAAGCACCACGAGAAGAATTTTACACCCTTTAAATATTTCCAATTTAAACAAATGAAACAAACATGAATTTGAAGGAAACATGAAGTACATACGAAGATAGGATCACAATACATCAAACCACCACCATTAGAATATTTTCATCAAAATCTTCAGGACCTCTGCATTATATATCCATCAGATTCAAAAAATTGCATTCAAGAGTCCTTTGTCTACACTACTTTTCCAACCTGGATTACATCAAAAAGATCAAATATATAGAAAACTAATGCCCTCATGGGCTTCTATGCTCGAACTACTTTACCCTAGAATCCCGAATTCGGTTACTTTCCCCCTCGACAACCCTTTCAATGGAGTTTACTAAAAATATAAACCCAACCATGCCTAATCATAACATAATCAGCACATTTGTTTCAATCATTTGGTCATGAGTAAGATTCGACCATCAGGTTGTGGTAAATAGGTGTTCTCTTTCAAGGGGTGTCCCAATAATCATGCGTAGTCTTGGAAACTCTGTCACCTTTGTATAACGGGCTTTGGTTGCTATTGCACGATCACTGGCTATAGTGTGCACGTGGTGAGTTTGCGTAGCGAATATCCATTTATGGTCACTTATGCAACTCCAGTTGGCAACAACGGTTGGGGACCATGCATCTCTTTCAAAATTGACATGTGTTTCATTAATACCTATTTTTCATTAGGTGAGCTTACATTGTTTGCGCAATGAATATTCATTGTGCAAGTGTTGCGTTAGACTTCTTGTTAACGTAAGAAAGCGGGATAGGTACAAAGAAAGATTCCATGCCATGAACCAAAAAGACAAAAATGGGGCTCTCTTACTCATGCTTTCGACGTCATCTACAACCTTAAATCTCTGATTGTTTTTCTTAAAAACTAGTTCTGTTTGTTCAAACTCTTCACATGTCTCAACAAAACCAGTGAATATTTTTTCTAGTTGTCTTCCTAGCTCTCTATTCTCTTGATAAAGTTGGGAAATAGTGTGTTGCGCTTTCTTTAGTTGCTGCGACAATTACTAAACATTTGCATTCTCTTCTCCTAACTCCTCTCGTCTTTCATCAATTCCCTCGTTTTCACCTTCAACAAGCACTAGCTGAACGATGTGCATGGGAAATATCTTGGCATAATAATTGGTATGTGGTTTACTGGGAGCTTGGTTCTCCTCATTTTTATTAGTCAACCTTGACCTGCCTTTCTTCTAGGATGTTGGTGGATGGGACAATGAGTCTTATATTTATTTTCCTTTTATTTTTCTCATAACATCTTCCTTTCTTGCCTCTGCACTATGAAGCATTGATTCCTCTGCAAATAGAGGAATGTCTCCTTTGGGGTCTCTGGGAATGTTAGCCAAAATCAGAAAAAAAAATCTCAGTCCTTGTTAAAATGTCCCAATTCTTCAACCACTAACATCTTGATTAATGAAAAATGGAATAAATTGTTTCCTGGCTAATCAACCTTGGCCTGGACATTGTCCGCCATCTTTCCCAGGCTCCGACACAAGAAAAAAGGTAAGTTTAAGGGATTTTTCCTTGTGAATTGCATTAGTAACCTGATGTGATATGGATACACCTTGTCGAACCTTCCTTCACAGGTGAAATATCTTCTTATTATCTTTAGAAGTTTCTCGAAAGACTCCAGGAGATATTGGCTTGGAATGTCGACTCCAATTTTCCAATTTAGACATTTGGGCTTGATGAATTCCTTATAACATGAAATGTCTAAATGCATGCCTTTAAACCATTTTTCTCTGTGTAGAGGGATCTCCGTCGCAGCTGAAAACGTTTCCTCCGTCACTCGGAAAGCGATTCTGGCAATTGTTGCGCTGACCCCAGTAAAATTGAGGGCGAACTGCTCAACCAACTTTGCATTATATCCTTTGATCCTTTCGCAAAAATGCATACACCCGACTTGTTCAAAAGATGCCCTGATTGTTGGGTCTTCATTTATTAACTCCAGGTCCTAAGGTTCAAACCACACAGCGCTACCACTTCTTGCCTTCTTTCTTATGCTTTGGAAAAATGCCATGATGTTGGTATATATTAATTTCACACACGCAGTAATGAATTGTGATACCCTCTCTGTGCAGAAAATAAGAACAACAAACTTTGTAGAGACTGCAAGAAAGGTAGCAACATAAATCTTCGCATGACAAACAAAATCAGCCACATAAATTCCTAGCACAACAGTAAATTACGACGAATGTTTTTTGGCGTAGTGGGTAAACTCAACGCAGTAACAAACAACAACAAGAGACTTGACGTGGTAGGGAATTGTGACGGAAAATTCTGGCGCAGTGGAAAACTCGATGTGACGGTAAAGTAAGAGGGAAAATTGATGCAGTGGGGAAATTGGGCATGGCAATAGGGAATTCAGAAGGAAGAAGGCTGACTGTGAGAAGAAACAATTCGTCCAAAACGCTAGTTTGCAGTGAGCTCCAAATACTTTAAGAAATGGTTGAAAACAATGGAGGGGACGTAGTGAAATCAACACAGTAGACTTATGTAATGATTGGCAGCAAAAAACCTTTACGCAGTGAAGGGATCCAAAGCTTGTTGAAAAAACTACGAATAACGTACAAACTCTTAAAATGAAGGAGAGGAATGAAGGGTGACCAATGTTTATTTGATCCATATGGATATCGGTGGCCACCCACCTTTTCCAACTAGATCAAAATAGCTTTCTGACATTTTTGGCAATTTACTATTTTTAGCAGTTTTTACTTCTGGGGCCATTTTGAGGGCCTAAATGAAGGTTTTTTGGTATCGAGCTCCTCAATGATATCCAAAGGAATGATTGAGCCCCCAAAATGAATCTCCTCGATGATACCTTTCCAACGGGCTATCACACGCCTAAAACGGAGATCGTATGCAAAAGTTACGACCCCGGGAAGTTGATGTACTAGCTTACCCAAACGGGGCCCACATGACTTTTGGCGCTTCATCTCCTAGCGTTAGGTTTTTGGATGTCTAGGGTTTTTGGCATTCTTTCTTATTGTAAAAATGCCTTCAGAGCCTCATTGTAACTTTCTTCTTTCAAATGCGCGTTGCCGTCACATCTCTTCTAAGAGATAAGCCGCCACCATTCCAGCAAGCTTGTTTCTGCTGCATTTTACAGTTTCAGCTTATTTCGTTATTGAATAGAAAACCAGTTTTACTGTATCTCTGTTATTTTGTGTTAAAGACATGTTAATAATATGTATTCATTTTGTTCTACTCATAAAATCTGGATCAGTGGTATCAGAGCGGTCTGCTCCTTGTCATCTTAATGCATGTCCCCAACGAGGTCGGAGTATAAAGAGTTGGGTCTCGAGCTTGTTTCTCTTGAGGATAGAAGCTCTCGCACGCCCAAGCGACCTCCCATGGCAGGAGAAAAGAAATATGATGGGACAGGATATCCTTTCAAACTGTTGATTGAGGAATCCCTCATGCAACAGAGGAACGAGATGATGGATAGTTTCGCGCAAATCCTTCGGCGACTACCAACAGGCGACGCATCTTCTTCGAACGAAGGCGTCGCCCCCTTCAAGGTAAAAATAAACTTTGATATTCCTATATTTGAAGTTCATATAGACGCAGATGTTGTAGATAAGTGGTTGAATCTACTAGAAGGGTATTTTTCTGTTCATAAATTTTCGAATAGAGAAAAGATTACTTTTGCGCTCCTCAAAGTCGTTCCCCATGTCAAATATTGGTGGGAAACTTTCTATGAGCAAAAGGAAATAGAGGAAACATCATTATTTTCAGTCACGACCACCTAGGAATCCTTCAGGGATGTTATTAAGGAACAATACTACCCTGTCGAAAGTTATGACGACCTGTATACCAAATGGACCACACTGCGGCAAGAAAGAGACCAAGCAGTGCCAGATTTCACAAATATCTTCCATACCTTGCGCACCAAGTTGGGTATCAAATATTCAGAGTGACATCTGGTGCTCAAGTATCGTGGTGCTCTGCATAGATACATCCAGACTGAAATGGAATTTCTAGATATCTCATCCCTGGGCGCGGCCTACCGATATGTCGTCAAAATCGAGCAAAAGCTCAAACAAAAGACGCGGCAATTTGGGCCTGGGAACCCCTCACAACAAAAGCTAGAAAAGGGCGGCCCCAACCCACCGAACAAAGGACAGAGAAAATATGGGCAGTATCAAGACAACTAGTACAAGCCGCAAGCAAAGAAGGACATCGGAAAGAAAAAGAAAGATACCGAGAAGTGGTGCGACTTCCATAAGAGCCCTTGGCATAACACTGCTAACTGCTGCTCAAAGCAGTGGCTGGTGGCCGAAGTGAAAGCCTATGAATCAGATGCAGATTCTGACTCCGAGACAGAACCAAAAAGGGGAAGATGGATCATTGACACGAAACCCAGTGCCACCGTTTCTACCACCAAGCTCCAGCCTCGTGAACCAGACGAGCCGGAAGAAGGAGAGCGCCTCTTCCATTCACAAATGTGGGTAAAAGGCACCCTGCTGCACTTCATCGTTGATAGCGGTAGCCAGAAGAAACTCATCTCAACAGAGGTCGTCAAGCGGCTGGCCCTATCAACAACGCCGCACCCACAACCCTACACCATTGGATGGCTCCGCCAAGGAAGCGATCTCCGTGTCAGCCAACAGTGCCGACTGTCGTACGACATCAAGCCCTTCAAAGACGAGGTATTGTGTGATGTTGCTCCTCTCGAAGTTTGTGATGTTCTTTTGGGCCAACCTTATTTATGGAAACGTCATGATGTATATGAGTCTAGGCCTCGTAGTGTTATTATTGCTTTGAACAGGAAATTGTACAGGATACCCGAGGCAGTCCCACCTAGTGCTATTTCCTTGATCTCTGCTAAGCAATGCAGGAAGGTCATCTCACAGACGGGGAAGTTTGTCTTCTTCATGATTCGCTCTCAGAACAAGAGAAAGATCGCAGCCACATCCAAGGTCTCTGTGGCCGATCTCTCCACACAGCAAAAGCAAGTAGATAAGGTCATGGAAGAATACTCGGATATCTTCTCCTCGCCTACAGGGGTACCTCGGCACTGCCAGGTCAAACACCCCATCGATCTGACCCCCGGTGCACCGTTGCCCAATGGGCCATTCTATCGTCACTCTTTGTTAGAGAATGAGGAGATCAAGCAACATATCCAAGAACTTCTCCACAAGGGGCACATACACCCCAGCTCATCACCTTACGGGAGCCCAATCGTGTTGGTACAGAAGAAAGATGGAACCTGACGACTCTATATTGATTACCAGGCTCTGAATAAAATCACTGTCAGAAACTTGTACCCGATTCCTCGAATTGATGACCTCCTTGATAAACTCATGGGGACCAAATACTTCAGTAAGATTGATCTGAAGTCTCACTACCACCAGGTCCCGATAGAACAGACAGATGTATGGAAGACCGCCTTCAAGTCAAAGGAAGGACTTTTTGAATGGTTGGTCATGCCCTTCGGTTTGACAAATTCTCCAGCCACTTTCATGAGGATGATGGACGATATCCTGCGACCATTCACCAATATTTTTGTAGTGGTGTATCTGGATGACATTCTAATTTACAGCAAGACTTGGGCCGAACACTTGTAGCATATTCAACAGGTTTTGCACACCCTGTGGCAGCACAAGCTATACGCCAACCTGTAAAAATGCTCCTTCAGCATGGACAGGATCCATAACCTGAGCTACATCATTGATCAGCATGGCGTACATGTGGATCCAGCCAATATCCAAGTCATCTGTGACTGGACAGCCCCAAAAACACTCACTGAGCTTCGGAGCTTCTTGGGACTTGCTAATTTCTACTGCAGGTTCGTGTTGGGTTTCTCCCATATTGCATGGGCCCTCAGCCAAATAAACAGGGGTGGTGGTAAGGCAAGATTTGCGTGGGGCTGGTCCCAACAACAAGCATTCGATGATTTGAAGTAGCGCTTGTGCTCAGCCTCAGTACTTTCACTACTGGACCTGCAACATCCCTTTGAGATCGAGACAGATGCTTCAGACTATGTTGTGGGCGTCGTTCTCACTCAGCACGGCCACCCCGTGGCCTATCATAGTGAGACACTGTCTGATACTGTCCGTAAGTACCCTACTTACGACAAAGAAATGTACTCCATTGTGGAAGCATGCCGCCAGTGGAGACATTACATTCTTGGGAAGGAGACAGTCATCCACACTGATCATAAGCCATTGCAGTTCATGCAAATGCAAGGAAAACTGTAGAATGACCGCCATCAAAAGTGGTCCACATACTTGCATCAATTCCACCTCAACATCAAGTATAAAATAGGAAGCACCAATCGCATCGTTGATTGCCTCAGTAGACCGCCAGTCGCAACACTCACCACAGTGCTAGACTCTTGCAGCCATGAGACATCTGGATGGCCCCAACTCTATGAGACAAACCCTGACTTCGCCACCACCTACCAAATGTTGGGTGCAAATGCAGTTGTCGATAATTTCCATCTTCAGGATGGGTTGTTATGTCGTTTAGGACATATCTGTGTTCCATCAAGTGAGCGAGAGAAGCTGATTTGGGAATCCCACTACAGTCGGGTGGCAGGACACTTTGGCGTCGAAAAGACAGTGGCGATGCTACAGAAACATTTCTACTGGCCTAAACTTTGACAGGAGGTCGGCAAGTATATCAGGTCCTGCACTACCTGCGCTATTGCCAAACCGACCACTAAGAAATAGGGCATGTACACCCCTCTTCCTACTCCCAAAAGGCCATGGGAATCCATCTCAATGGACTACATGTCGGGCCTCCCATCCACCAAGTAGGGAAATGACTGTGTTTTTGTGGTTGTTGATCATTTTTCTAAGATGGCAATTTTGGTTGCCTGCAAGAAGAGCATCACAGTAGAGGCCACTACCAAGCTCTTCTTTGAACGAGTTTGGGTACATTTTGGAATCCCAAAAACCATTGTATCAGATCGGGATAGTCAATTTCTCTGCACATTCTGGTCGAGCCTCTGGTCACTGCTGGACACCAAGCTCACCAAATCCACGGCCTTCCACCCCTAGAAAGACGACCAAACCGAGGTTGTAAATCGAATGATTGTGCATATCCTTCACATGTATAATTCAAAGAACCCTCGCACATGGGATGAGAGCCTTCCCTATGTCCAGCATAGCTACAACTGAGCCTTGCATAGCTCAACCAACCACAACCCCTTTCAAGTGGGGTTGGGATTCCAACCATTGGGTCCCATAGATGTTGCACTTCCCCTTCTGGTCACTTCGACTGACTCATCTCCTCCTCCAACTGAAGCTAACAAAGCCACCCGGTTCATTGAGCAGATACAACACATCCACCAACAGGTTCAGGATATCCTACAGAAGTCCAATGACAAGTACAAACAGCGCCATGATCAACATCGGGTGCCACATAAGTTTCAGGTGGGCGACAAAGTTTGGTTGCACTTGCAGAAAGAACACCTTACAGGACCCCATCGGAAGCTTCACCCACTCCGTTATGGACTGTACACTATCACCAAGGCTGTGGGGGATAATTCTTTTGAGCTCAACATTCCCCCTTTCCTTGGCCTGCACCCAGTGTTCAACGTGGATCTCCTTCGCCCTTATTTCCCACCATTATTGGACACCTCAGAAGTAGCAGAACAGGTGACACCAACAGAGCTCAACCCCAACTGCATACAATAGGCATCCAATGATCAAATTGTGGATAGAAAAATCAAGGGCACTCGACAACAAAGGATCCAGCTTTATCGAGTCGTCAAAGCAGGGCAGCTCCTGCACCAAGGCAAGTGGCTCACCCGGGGCCAAATTCAACAAAAATTTCCTCAGTTAATGGGGGACCTCAACGCAATGGAGACCATTGCTTCCTAAGGAGGGAGGATTGATCCAGATGGATATCGGTGGCCACCCACCTTTTCCAACTGGCTCAAAACAACTTTCTGACATTTTTGGCAATTTACTATTTTTAGCAGTTTTTACTTCCGGGGCCATTTTGAGGGCCTAAATGAAGGTTTTTCGGTATCGAGGTCCTCAATAATATCCAAAGGAAAGATTGAGCCCCCAAAATGAATCTCCTCAATGATACCTTTCCAACGGGCTATCACACGCCTAAAACGGAGATCGTATGCAAAAGTTACGACCCCAGGAAGTTGATGTACTAGCTTACCCAAACGGGGCCCACATGACTTTTGGCACTTCATCTCCTAGGGTTAGGTTTTTGGATGTCTAGGGTTTTTGGCATGCTTTATTATTGTAAAAATGCCTTAAGAGCCTCATTGTAACTTTCTTTTTGCGAATGCACACTGCCGTCACATCTCTTCTCAGAGATAAGCTGTCACCATTCCAGCAAGCTTGTTTCCGCTGCATTTTACAGTTTCAGCTTATTTCGTTATTGAATAGAAAACTAGTTTTATTGTATCTCTGTTATTTTTTGTTAAACACTTGTTAATAATCTGTATTCATTTCATTCTGCTCATAAAATCTGGATCATTATTCTTGAATGAATACGAAATGAAATCATGGAAGAGGATAGTAAATCCATGGTAGCGAGAAGTTAGAAAGTAGGTTGAATTTTTGTGCAACAGACTCATGCAACGGGTACACTTTGAAGTGTGCAAAGTACAAATGATAGGAGTGTCATGATTGTTTACTTTTCTGACTTCATGATTCAGGAATGATGCTCATAATATATTTCGACATGACCTTTATCCCAACCACTTGACTTGACTTTTGGTATTGTTATCCCCACTTTTTAGGGATAACTAGGAGAGCATGTCTCGAGGCCCACAAGTCCTAGACATGGAGTGCCGAGAGTAGGATTGACCTGAGCATGGACCTGGAGGGCCCATCTTTTTCTCCCATCATCTTTTGTCTTGACAGCAGTAGCAACATCCATCACCATCAAATTGGTCCTGTATCAGAAGAGGTTCTTGCTCCATGAGGTAATTGGTCCAGGTATCATGGTATGTGTCACTTTTGATCATTGAAACCTTTAAATATATGCATCTGATTCCTCTTATCTCTAACAACTGCTTGGATATTACATTTTATCACTTGACCATGTTTGGGGGGATTGACAGGGTGCCCTAGCAAGCCCGTGTCTGTAGTTTTTGGTTTGCCATTGGGGGGATTTCTGAAAAGCCATCATCCGCTCCCATCATAGCACCACTCTTACATCTTGTTTCCTGCTCACCTATCCCATTCCCCTTGTCCAGGCATTGGGTTGACATGTTTCAAGACTGCACCTTACCTCGTGGGAAGAAGGGGTTAAAGGCCCAAAAGGTAAAAGCAAGCTAGTAAAAGATAAAAGCCTAAAAATGAACCTCGAGATGCTTCGCCTAGGGATCCCCGAGAAAGCAATAAAAATATTCTCAGCAAGAAACAAGAGGGACCCGAAAAAATAATAAAACAAGACCTAATCAGAGGATAGGGGGTCTCATCACGAGCCAACCTATTAGTTCCATGGGTACCTAGCAGTATGACATTGCCTCCGGCTGGTTACCATGCCAAGTGTCACATGGTAACCAAAATTGCTAAGTGTCGCATTGTCCCTGTCAATCGTCGTAAGTGTCGCATCTTCCCTACAACTTTCGCAAGTGTCGCAAGTTGACCACTAGTGTCGTAAATGATGTTCAGACATAATGTCATGATAACGACACTAAGGTAGCACCTATGACACCTCATATGACTGATTTGAAGAGCAAGAACTGATCCACTGGAATCAAATAACTCTTGACACCTGAAAGAGGCCCTGAAACAGTGGTTTGGAAGGGGAACGCTCCTCTAATACTGCTAGAGAAGCGTTGGCGCTCCTCTACCATGATCCAGAAGCGTTATAACACTCTTCAGCCCTTCTGGAGGAGTGTTGCTCACCTTAAGAGCGTTGGCGCTTTCCCAAGGCACATCAGGAGTGCTATAACGCTCTGATACCCCTTTTGGGGGAGCGCTCCCTATTCTGGGTCAATTGTTAGCCCGTTGAGTCGAATGAGGAGGAGATCATTCAAGATTAGGAGGCAGTTATGCTCGAATTCTTGGTTTCATCAAAAGATCCCTGATCCAAGGAGATGGTTCCTAACTGGTTCTAAACATAACTCAAGAGGTTAAGCCTTTCCCAACCTATATAAACAGGCTCTATGATGGTGGAAAGGGGGGAAGAACTGAACATATGAAACTTATGATCTTGGAGGAGACTGACAGTCAGCCAAAGAGAAGTGATCAGTGAAGCTGTTGTTATCCAGGTTGTGGATCTTTCAGGCAAGGGTTGGACGAAGAGGACTTGACGAAGCTGTCGCATTCGCATCTATGATTGTAAGTATTGTTGTCGTCACTCTCATTAAATATGACACGCTTGGCCTGTTTCTTTCTAGTTTGTGTCTGATATCACATGAGCTTATCATTTATTGATGAATCTGTTTTCAAGCTAATGTCAATAGAGTAGGAAGTGGTCGTACCTTGTTTTGTTCACAAACCTCAGCGAGGAGCAAAAGGATTGGAGCGCAACTCGGAGCGTGCAGGGACAAACGTCGATTAAAAGGTACTTCCGTTATTCTCCCTTCTCATGCATTAGGCTTAGATAGATTTGAAAGGAAGTCAGTGTCCACGTTAAGCATTTTTCTGTCTAGGGTTAAGGTCAAGCTCTAGAGGTCGATCTACTTGTTCGCAGGCAGATTTTCCTACAACAGAAACTGGCGACTCCACTGGGGAGATAGCCTCGAATCGAAACCTCTTGTTTGGATTTTTCTCCTCATTGACCTTGTTTTAGACCTAGTTTTCCCCTCTTTGATTAATTTCATGAGCTGATTGGCTCTTTACCTTGTCACATTCAGCATATTTATCAAGCTCAGATCTCAATTTTTGAAAATTTTTGACATTTCTGGGACTTTTAGACCCTGGAGCCCCTAACCTAGTGTTATCAGATCACCAACACTTTGTGTAGCCTTACACAGAGCGCTATAACGCTCTTTGCCCTTGGCAACAGAGCGCCAGCCTCCTTTTGGCCAAAAAACCCTTCACAATTGCATTTTTTAGGGTTTGCCTCTATGGCTCTTTTGCTGAGTGATCTAATGAGTCAATTTGTCTTCCCTTTTAGCTCTGACATCCAATCTTTTTGAAGAATAAACACCTTATCGATTGGATCTTGTAACCTTCTTCACCTTCTTGCATTGAGTTTTTGTTGAGTAAATCTTGGAACCCATGCATTGTTTTTCTCTTCTCTTCAATTGAGCAAAACCCTGGTGAAGGTCATCAAAGGTCTACAGGCCTCTGTATCTTGTCTTCAGACAAGATCATTTGTTCTTCAACTCTTGTTTTTGGGTGTGAAGGTTGCATTTTTCTTTGATTGTTTCTTTTCTTCCGTTTTTCGTTTTGATTGCTATGAAGGGTGTATTGTTTGCGTGACTTTTTCTTAGCCTAGTTTGGTTTTCATTCGTACCAAGAAGATAATTGGCAAAAGATAAGCACTGTGTTGCATTTGACCATCATTCATACGCAAACAATTAAAGATATCTTCATGATTGATTGAGCATATTAGCAGGCATGTGAAAGTTTGCATCACATTAGGATTTGATTGAGAAAAAGAACTGTTTGAGAGCATTCCATAGTCATGCTTGTTAGTGAAAGAACTCTCTCTCTCCCTTAGCTAGATGTTCATCGAAAGGAAATGATTGTTTATCATGTTCGATGCATTCTTTGGGTCTGAGTCATAAATTCCATTCATTTCACTTCGATGCACCCCTTTGCGTAAAGAACAGCCATTAAAATCAACGCAAATTAAAAATTTATCTAGAACTTTTTCTTTGCTAGAATCCTCCACCAACAGTAGGATAGGTGTAGTACTTTGGATTAGGCTGTGAGCATAACTCTCCAAAGTTTTCAAAACAAACATTAGTATCCTGAGTTAGGGAGAGTAAATCCAGTTATCGTATAAGTCTGCCTGGGATCCCCCTCTCACACAGGGGTTACGCACGAGGTTGCATTCGGGTAAGCTACGGGGAATAACCCTCCGTGGTTTAACTTATTGTAGTGGTCAGATCGTATTATGGGGATCACTTTGAGGTAAATCCACAATTACTGCGTGGAATCTTCTTAGTAGGTTTCGGGCTTGATACCCTGCCCGTACGTTCGGATCGAACTGTCGACTGTTCCCGCCCAGGGGCTGACTGCGAATTGGTAACCTTAGTGGCCATAATCTTTAGGTTCTTACACAAGGTGACGGTGACGGGAAGTCTCACTGT
>ML788378.1:217270-239401 GCA_009831015.1 Picea engelmannii
TCTAATGGTGAAAATGGCTCGACTAATCCCTGGTTTTTAGTTTCTGGCATTGCAGGCTTATTGGCAGTTCTAATACATCTTTCACTTTGTCGTGTTTATGAGCATAGTCTTAGTTCGTTCTCAAGCTCGACAATATGAGAACGTAACCGGGTAAAATTTTATCTCTTTTTCGGACCCGTACGGATACGATCACACGAAAAAGGAACCCCCCGGGAGTCTCCTTTAAACCCTTTTCAGACTCTCTAAATATGAAAATATTGTCGAGTGATCTTGCTTCCTTTCACACTCATTAAAAGGTTAGAAAGGGCATCTTTCGAGCGATAATTTAATCCTTTTTCGGTCTCGACGGACTATCGTACGAAAAAGGAACTGAGAGAGTTCTCTTTTAAGTGTTTTTCCAAACTCTATAATCCCGAAAAACCTTCGAGTTTTCTGTCTTTGGGCTCGTTAAAACACACATCGACAGACCCATATGGGACCGAACCCTTACTTCTTCCGGTTCGTTAAACAAAATAAGAGGAACTTACCGAAGGTGAGTTATATCGAGCACGTGTTATCCTCCTCGAGCTCGTTAAATTAAAAAGAGGTACTCATCTATCTGGATGGGGGGGAAATTGAAAGGAGCAAGCCAAGCAGTCTCTTGAGAACACCATCTAGCAATTCTTAGAGTCGCCCTTGAACACGGCACTTTGTCACTTTGCACATGTCATAATTTGTTGAACCTCTGCACTGAGCCAATCCTTTGAGTTTCCTTTCACTCCTTTGGGTCACCCGATGCAAGTCACTATATCCATTGCATAGTTTTGGTCCATATCATGTTTTTCTGTTGTGCCTCAGTGTTCAAGGGAAGTATCCGCCTCGAGAGTCAACCATCCCAAATATCTTGCCTCAAAACCTGTGTTAGTCCGTGTCCATTTGATCTACCAATTACATCTCTATGTCCGTTTCGTGTCGTTGATGGGGGATACATCAAGGCCCTCCCTCGACGAGTCTATTCCTGTCGACTTCAGCACATTATCCGGGAACTAGACTTAGAAACTATTTAGTACTTTGGGACCTGCATGCCTTAATGGCAGGCCTCCTCACATTCGACAGTAGGTTTACGTCATTGACCTCTGATCGAATGATTCCACGAATGTTCGACTTCGGCTCATTTATTCACGTTCGGTGGAATGTACTGGGATACCTTGGGAATCATTGACATTAATGGTGATCTCCCTTGCACTTGTTAACGGTTTACCTCATTGACCGGTAATCAAGTGGTTTCTGCCGTGTTCGAAACCAAAACATCTATTCACATGGTTAGAATCGTATCGCACGGGGATTGGTAAGAAGACCCTGGGTTGAGTAATTCACCTTGATACATTTTTTACCCAGGTTGCGAAGGAATTCTGGACAAAGAACACATACACTGTTACATATATCCACTTTGTATTGGTCGTGGCTATGTCCTGTCATCTCGTAGATCCACTGTGTATTCTTCGTGGCTACGATCAGTCTGAATTATCAAAGTATAGATCCACAGTGTATCTTCAGTGGCTATACCCTTTTTTTGCCAATACGATCATGGATCCGCAGTGTATTTTATGGCGGCCATATCTTGTAAATCTTGATCACCCAAGCATAGGTATGCATGCCTTGGGTTTTGAAATATGTTGTGATATTTGTTGGATGTTGATGTGCAGCTTTCGGCAGGTTCTCCGAGTCCATACCCTTGCTTGAACGTCTGCAAAGTATTTCAGTCATCAATTCGTATCTTCTGGCTTCGTACTTTGGGGGGCATTCTGTTACACGTCAAAATTGCTAAGTGTCGCATTGTCCCTGTCAATCGTCGTAAGTGTCGCATCTTCCCTACATCTTTCGCAAGTGTCGCAAGTTGACCACTAGTGTCGTAAATGATGTTCAGACATAATGTCATGATAACGACACTAAGGGAGCACTTATGACACCTCATATGTCTGATTTGAAGAGCAAGAACTGATCCACTGGAATCAAATAACTCTTGACACCTGAAAGAGGCCCTGAAACAGTGGTTTGGAAGGGGAATGCTCCTCTAATACTTCTAGAGAAGTGCTGGCACTCCTCTACCATGATCCAGAAGCGTTATAACGCTCTTCAGCCCTTCTGGAGGAGTGCTACTCACCTTAAGAGAGCTGGCGCTTTCCCAAGGCACATCAGGAGTGCTATAACGCTCTGATACCCCTTTTGGGGGAGCGCTCCCTATTCTGGGTCAATTGTTAGCCCGTTGAGTCGAATGAGGAGGAGATCATTCGAGATTAGGAGGCAGTTATGCTCGAATTCTTGGTTTCATCAAAAGATCCCTTATCCAAGGAGATGGTTCCTAACTGGTTCTAAACATAACTCAAGAGGTTAAGCCTTTCCCAACCTATATAAACAGGCTCTATGATGGTGGAAAGGGGGGAAGAACTGAACATATGAAACTTATGATCTTGGAGGAAACTGACAGTCAGCCAAAGAGATGTGATCAGTGAAGCTGCTGTTATCCAGGTTGTGGATCTTTCAGGCAAGGGTTGGACGAAGAGGACTTGACGAAGCTGTCGCATTCGCATCTATGATTGTAAGTATTGTTGTTGTCACTCTCATTAAATATGACACGCTTGGCCTATTTCTTTCTAGTTTGTGTCTGATATCACCTGAGCTTATCATTTATTGATGGATCTGTTTTCAAGCTAATGTCAATAGAGTAGGAAGTGGTCATACCTTGTTTTGTCCACAGACCTCAGCGAGGAGCAAAAGGATTGGAGCGCAACTCGGAGCGTGCAAGGACAAACGTCGATTAAAAGGTACTTCCATTATTCTCCCTTCTCATGCATTAGGCTTAGATAGATTTGAAAGGAAGTCAGTGTCCACGTTAAGCATTTTTCTGTCTAGGGTTAAGGTCAAGCTCTAGAGGTCGATCTACTTGTCTGCAGGCATATTTTCCTACAACACTTGAGATGCTTCGCCTAGGGATCCCCGAGAAAGCAATAAAAATATTCTCAGCAAGAAACAAGAGGGACCCGAAAAAATAATAAAACAAGACCTAATTAGAGGATAGGGGGTCTCATCACGAGCCAGCCTTTTAGGTCCATGGGTACCTAGCAGTATGACATTGCCTCCGGCTGGTTACCATGCCAAGCCAATGACTCTTGGTTGCATGGCCAAGGGAAAGGGGGTCTCATCACGAGCCAGCCTTCTCATCTCTGTGAAAGTACTCGTGGGTAACACTGTTAGCTCTAGTCACCATTCCAAGGCAGTGTCCCTTGATTAGATTTTGAACAAAAAAGAAAATAAAAGAATAAAAAGAATAAAGGCAAGAATGGGCTTGGAAAAAATGCATCCATGACAGGGACAACTCGCCTTCTACAAAGGCACCCATAGGTAATGTCTTTTCACCCTTGGCCATCATTGCACCCACATGCTTGGACATCCCCTGACCACACCACCCACTTACATGGCTTGGAAGAGCTCCTTCTAGGAACTTTCCTTTTTCTATGGACACTAGCCCAATAGGACGCTTTGTCCTTTTCCCCTAGACTTGTATTGCAGGCTTGTATAACGTCTTTGAGCTATTAACTGATGTATTAGGGATTTTATGCATGTGTTTAATAATACAAATGATGAAATGTGATTGACATTCCCATGATCCCTATGATTGATGAGTCCATGACATCACCCATCATAGCCATGATGTCATCCAACAGTATGGACATTTTGGGAGGCAGACTAGGTAGTATTGGCATGTGTGGCAGGTTGGAGAAGCCCAAGGAGGGCTAACGTTTTGCTCTAGGATGCCCCATTTTCCCTAGAAGGGGCTAACGCCTCCCTTAGAGGGGATTCTTATCTCTTTATAGCTCAATTAGGGTTTTAATTTGACAATTTAATGTAAAACAGTATGATTTTGGTATTTTGGCCTTGTCGGCCTTTTACATGACCTAAAAAGTAAAATTAGGTCATGATATTGTATAAATGGAGGATTTTCTCCTTCATTTTTTCATCACAACTTACTCACTCATTAGTGAGGTCTGATTTTTTGTGCCCTATATTGGGTCTTTGGCTGAATTAAGTGATGCGCACTTGTTGAAGGAAGAGATTTTTGGCATTTATGGTGTTTCTCTTGAAGGAAGGTGTTACAACTAGGGTTTGCATGGTCATTTCTTGGTGATTTGTAAGTATTTTTTTGCAAAACTTCTTAGATGAATGGTTGTAGATCAATTTCTTGCATTTATTTATAAATATTGTTGAATCAAAACCCTAGGGGACAAGCACACAAGTAGGTCATTGTCTCATGTACCCTGATAGAGAAACCTTAAGCCATTGTTGAGGAAAGAAAGAGTCTAGCCTTAGCTACACTCCCATTTCCTCTCCCTATTGCTAGTCGTATTGTTATGAAGCCAAGAAGAGTGAGACGTCCCTGGCCTAGGCCTACTACACTAGGGTCATACTCTTTCTAGGGTTTGTTGAAAGGCCTTGCTTTAGCAACACCTCCCTCATCAAATCCTCTTGTTTTGGTTATATTTTGTTATTATTGAGCTAGTTGTTTGCCAGGAAGGAGGAGAGACCACAAGGCCTTGCTTTAGCAACACTAGAGTGAGCCTTTCTCCCCTAGGGTTTTGTTTTTTAGGCCTTGCTTTAGCAACACTTCAAAACTTTTCCCTCTAGTCCTTGAAATCTTACCTCCTTCAACCTGTGCGTCCTTCACTTATGACTCCATTAAACCCTAAGACACTGATCTAAGACCTCAAACGTTGAAGTAGAACTTGATCTAAACTCTCTCAAAGATTTTGAATTGAAACCCTAACTACACTAACCCTAACTCTAGCTAACCCTACTAACCGTAAGTTGTTGACGTCATTATCAGATATTTCATCTTTATTGCAACAACGTTTCATCTTGTGAGCAATTGAATGTGGTTTTAGGCATAAATTGAGTAAAGCATTGGTTTATTACATTGAATGCCATATCGTTCTATCATTTATTGGTGAAGTTACATTATTTTATCGCTATTTTGTAAACATTGACTTCGTCAACATTTACTTTCAAATTGCTTAAATTGAATATTAGATAGTCATTGATACATATGAAGTACTAACCAAAGCCTGCATATATCAGTTTATTGTTTCTTTGTTCTCGGGCAACATTTCTACTTGGTTATCTTTGTTGGCTATAAGTCCGACTATCTATTTTGGTGGTGATCTGTGAAGGGGGGAACTTGTCATTGTCTGATTATCCTTTAGCCTCTTCAAAACCCCGGGTCACCAGGGACGTCTCCCCTGGGCTTCACCTCCCTAAAGAGAAAGAACCTCCCCATCGTGGTGACATTGGGTGGGATAGGTTCCTGTTACGCCAGTTTGGCCTTCTACTTTATAGCCTTTCTTCCTAGCTACAAACTGTGCGATAACAGGTACGTAATTCCCACTTGTTCGGCATGACTTGAAACTTAGGGAAATGGACCCTTATGATTTAAACATGGAGAACCTTACACCCATTGAACCAAATTATAACCAGACTCGTTACTCGATGACTTCGAACCACTGTGTGTTTGGCCACTGAGCTTACAAACTTTGATGCACAAACTATGACTCATCTAGGACTAACTCTAACTACAAAAATCACGGTGCTAACAGTTGGTTCCAATGGGGATTCTATCCTCCCAGTGAGTTAGAAAAGAACAACAGACCAAGTGCCTGACCATTGGGATTTATTTGACTCAAAGACTCTAAAATGACAAAACAAACTCGTTTCCAAAGCCTCTTGACACAGTTATGACTAAACTCGGCATAAACTTAGGGCCTTCACTTTGGGCTTCAATTTTCTGTTGACTACTGATTCGAAATGATTTTTCTAAAAATAAAAATGGTTATTTACAGTGTCATGAAGAGACTAAAAATATTTGCTAAACAAGATAATGTTTGAGAAACCTGCCATTCACAGGTCCCCCGTCAATAAGATCTCCATTAAACTCTTGCAACAAATAGGCGTTGTTCCCATGGTATGCAACAACATTGAATGGTCCCATCCAAAGATGATTGAACTTCCCATGCCTCCCTTTGTCTTCATTTCTTGCATCCCACTTTAGTACCACATCATTCACCTTGAAATCATCTTCTTTGGTGTGTCTGTCGAAAATTCTTTTCATTTTATCTTGGTGCAGTTGTGATTTATTGAAGACCTATTCTCTCATTTGTTGCACGTGGACCAATTGGTTTATTCTCCTTAGAGCATCGTTTGGTTTAGCTTCTTGCTCTTGCAATAGTCTCCTCAGTGGAAATCCTAATGAGGCAGGAAAAACTGCCTCTGTACCATATACAATCTGAAAAGGTGATGTGGAGATAAAATGTTTAGTGGTGATTTTGTCAGCCTATAACGCATAGATGAGATTTTTGTGCCAAGCTTTCTTGTTTTCTTGCAGAAGCTTCTTAATAATCATGTTCAATCTTTTGTTAGACGATTCAGCCAACCCATTACCCTATGGGTAATAAGTTGTGGAATGGCCCAGAGTTATGTTATAGTCATTCCAGAATTTCTCCATATTCTTAGATTTGATAGTTGTTGCATTGTTAGTGATGATCTTGATTGGACAACCAAATCTAAACAAGATATTACTCTCTAAAAATTAAATGATGACAGTATTGGTAGCTTTCCTTGTGGGGATCGCTTCAATCCATTTGGTGAAGTAGTTTGTGGCTTTTAGTATCCACCTATGTTGAGTTGAGGATGGCGGATGAATTTCTCCTATAAAATCAAGGCCCCATTACATAAATGGTGCTTCAATAGAGATAGGATTTAAAGGTAGGGGCTGCAACTTTCTTTTCCCATCAAATATCTGGCATTCATGGCAACTGAAAACTTCCTTGTATACGTCGGAAAAAATACTAGGCCAATAGAACCCCACCCTCAGTATTTTGTGCGCAGTAGTCTTCCAATAATGATGCCCCCCACAGTCACCTTTGTGAAACTCTTTAATATCCTTTTTCATTTCTTCCTCCAACAAAAAATTTAGTAAGATCCCACCTGGATCTTTCCAATATAGAGAATTGTCTAGAATGCAAAACTTTGATGCTTTAAACTTCAAAAATCTGGCTTTGGTTTTGCTCAATCTCGGAGGAGCTTGCAAGTTTCTTAATACATAAATAACATCATCATACCAAGGAAAATTAAGGAACTTTTGGGATATCTGTGGGACTGATTCTTCTTGTGAATTTTCTGACAAATCAACAATAAAATTGATTCCCAAAACATCACAATTTGACTGGGCCATTAATTTTGCAATCCCTTGACCCTTAATCGGCTTTGTAGGCTTGATTTCGAGGTCATGCTCCAAAACTATTGCTATCCATTTGCCCCTTATCCCTTCAAGATAAGGCTGAGTCAAAATATCCTTTACAGAATTGCTAGGCACATAAGCAATGACATGGGAATGAAAAATATAAGTTATGAATTATTTAAGGGCCTTCACCAAGGCATATGCTTGTTTTTCCATGATTTCATACTTTAGTGGGGAGTCTCTCAATCTACTTCTATAATAATCTATGGGTTTTTAAAAATTCTTCTCATCTTTTTGCAACAAAACACCAGCAATGGTGTGTTCTGAGGTGAAGGAAAATAAGATAAAATCTTTTGCAAAATTTGGGCTGGCTAACATTGGAGCTTTGGTCAGCACCACTTTAATATATTTGAATGAATTCCTAGCTTCAGGAGTCCATTTTATTTTGTTTCCTTTCCTGATCATATTTGTGATATACTTTATGATCTCAACCAGGTTGGGAATGAATATCCTCAAAAAAATTACTTTTCCTAGGAAAGACTATACTTCTTTCTTGCTCCTGGGAGTGTCAATCTTCATAATTGCTTCCACTCTGTTGGGATCTATTTTTATGCCTTCTTTTTAAATGATATATCTAAGAAATTTTCCTTATTTCATTCCGAAGTTTGATTTTTTTTGGATTTAACAAGATGCCAAACTTTCTGCATTTCTGGAAAACCTTTCTTAGATGTTGGATATGTTGATCATCGAAATCTAAAAATACAGTGATATCGTCCAAGTAAATCACAATAAACTTATCCTTTTCATCGGAAAAATCTATGTCCATATCCCTTTTGAAATTCACTCTAACATTCATGAGCCCAAAAGGCATTTTTGCATACATGAAAGTGCCCCAAGGTGTTGTGAAAGTTGTCTTCTCCTGGTCATCTGGATGCACCATAATCTGGTTGTATCCAGAAAAACCATCAATCATTGACATCTTCTGAGATCCCACCACCTTCTGCGGGATGTAGTCCATCTTAGGAAGTGGATAATTTTCTTTGAGAGACAACCTGTTTAGATTCTGAAAATCAACACATAATATTATCTCACCACTTTTCTTCCTCACAAACACTAGATTAGCCACCCACTTGGAAAATCTTAAGGACACAATAATCTTGGCATCAAACAATTTCCTTACCTCCTTTTCAATTAATGGCAACAACAGAGGGTTGATTATTCTCAACTTTTGCTTGAAAGGTTTATGATTATCCTTGATGGGAATCACATGTTGAATTACCATAGTATCATAGACATTCAAATATTCATAACTCCATGAAAAGACATGAGGGAAGTCTCTCATAAGGCTGATATACCTTTGTTTGATTTTTGGACTGAGATGTTTTTACAGTCTGATGATCTTGGGGTCTTCTTGGGTCCCAATTTTACATTCTTCTATATACTCATCATTTGCAATGATTTTAGGATTCTTGGCTACATCATTGTTGTCAAAAATCTTTTCCATTGGGACCAAGCCTTTGGGAATAATGTTATTTTTCAGTTGCACTATATCTCTTCCAATAATCTGATTCTGAAAAGGGTCATTATTGTTGAACACGGTTGTGTCTTCATTCACTTCACAACAACACTCATCATCAATATTTACATTAGCAAATTCATTACTCATTTGAAGGAATCTTTCTACCTGTTTGTCGTCTTCAAACACTTGCCAATATTTAATGTTATCAATTATTGTTTCCCTATGTTTGACTTCAATTTCATACTTCTTATGAGGAAAAATTGGAGTTTTGAAAACCGAAGCTGAAGTAGCCAAAGCATATGCAATTTGATTTTCCCCCATAGGAATCACTGACAAATTGTATTCTGAAAAATATTCAAGAAAATCAAGCACTAAATTCCTATATGCTCTCAATCTAGGATGTTTGGACTGATATATACCCTTCACCTGGTTCATGACAAGCTCAGAATCCCCATGTACAACTATCCTTCTAGCACCCAATTCCTTTAAAGTCTTCAATCCCAAAATAAGTTTCACATCTTCGGCCATATTATTAGTACAATGGAAAACGATCTTGTAAGAACAGAGTTTTGTACCTATCTTGGGAGGGTTAATCCATACACCAGCTCCAGCACCTTCCCTGCTAACAGCCTCGTCAAAACTCATATTCCACATTTCATCTTTTGCGTTGCTTTGTTGATCTGTAATTTCCCCTGTTCGATGCTTAGTTTTGTCTTTGATAGCCATGGCAGTTGTTGGCTTCCCCTCTTCAAAACTCAAGATATTATAGAAAATAGAGGAACCAACTTCGATATCAATAGAGTAAACAGGATGATTATTTGGTTGAGTTTTGTTACTCACCGTGTACTTGAGCAACACTTCTTTGTACAACCTCCTTTATTGGCCAAAAACAGGGATAGTAGAATATGACATGTCCATTTGAAAAGTTCATTTCGACTTTGCATCCCAAGATCTAGATAATAGCATGACAAATTTCAGAGAGATGTCGGCAACCATCACGTCCATGATCAAATTTTTCGATGGGATTTGAGATAATGATACGACGAGATATTTGATCAAACCTAAGCATTTCACCTTCCTTGAGTCAAAAGAGAAAAGATACGTATAAGGTCTTGTAATGTCTAGGCCCAACTCATCGATGACCACCTTGTGCATGAGATTATGTGATGCTCCTGAATCTAACATGGAATTATGTAATGTCATGTCATGAATTTTAAGGATAACATAGAAAGGAGGAACATCATCAACTTCGCCACTCTCTTCCACGCATGGTCCAAACAAGATAGTAGGGTGATCATCTTGTGTGTTCAAGGTGTCAGGGGCTTCTTCCATTTTTAGCATTTTAATGATCTGATTTCTATATTCTCCATTCTTGATCAGCTCATTAAACAGAACATAAATTTTGATTTTATCCATTTTGCTTTCAAAATTAAAAGGAGATGGAGATTTTTCTACCTCTTTGATGATCGTTTCCTTTCTTGCCTCAGGTGTTCTCTTTGGGGTTTCTTCTTTTGATTTTACTTTTTCCATTACATCCCTTATTGAATTATCTTTCTTTGATTGGCTTGATGAATGGGTATTTGTCTGAAGTTCCTTTGTAGGATTCGCCTTTGGAAGATTTGTAGGTGCCCTTTTACTTCTGAGGTTATACTGCTTCTACAGCTGCATAATAGCATTGTGGTATCCTTTCCTAAATTCGTATGTTTCCAATGACAACATATCATCATTTTCATGCATAAACTCATCATGTGCATCCATAAATTGATCATGTTCTCCTTTTGTTAAGAACACGTTTGTTTCTGTATCATCGCAAAAATGCATATGGTCTTCGATTATTTGATCAAAATATTTGTTTTCATAGTTGTTTTGGAAAGGGGGTTTTATTTGTTGATCACCTTGATCTCTCTGGTCTCTTTTCCTGATCTGTGGAACTGGGGCTCTTCTAAAATTTTGATTTATGGGCTGAAAATCAGCTTGATCCATGGTGGAAGGCTTATTTTCCATGGACATCCGCTCCATGAGTCTTTCCATAGTCTTCATCATCAAGTCAAATTTCTCGTCTGACGATTGAGACGTAGAGGGTTGTGCTTCCCCTTGGAACTTTTTCACACTTCTGTAAAGATTATGTTTGAACTTCCCTGATGCCATCAAATTCCCTTCTACTTCAATTGTGTCACTCATCATATCATCTAGTGTATTAGATCTTCTTTCTCTTAACATCAAGGCAAATTCACTGTCAAAAGAATCAGCGTATCAAAGTTGGCAGCTCTGGGAGGAGGTTTGACTTCTATGGAAATTGAATTATAAACTTTCATAAATCTGGTTGAGAACTCTTGCACTGTTTCATTTGGTGATATTTTTATATTATTTTACTGAGTTAGTAACTGAAGAGGATTATTTTTATCACCCCACCTGGCAAGAAAAAGTGTTTCAAAAGCTGCAAAATTCAGGATGCTCGTTGTTGGAATAGATTTGAACCATTTTTTGACCTCTCATGAGAGACTTTGTGCAAACAATTGTTGATGATTACAGCTGCGTGAGACATCCTCTAGGACACAGACTGTGTGAATCAACTTGAGAGAGAGCCCATGAGTTGGGTGTGCCTGTGAGATGGGTGTGTGGTTCCTCTCTAAGACAGAGATGAAACATTGTGCCCCTGAGTGGGGTGAGGAATCCCATGAGCTAGGTGTGTGGTTGCTATTTGAGATGGAGATGGAATGTTGTTTGACCATGTGTGGGGAAGCCGATGAGTTGGGTGTGTCATTCTCTCTGAGAAGGAGATGAAACGATGTATTGGTATCCTTTGTGCAGAGAGTTGAGATGATATGATACTCTAGATGATTCTCATGTGAGACACGGTGAGAAAGAGATCCGTTGAGTTGGACGTGCCTGTGGCTGAGCACAGGTGAACATGATCCTAGTGGTTGAGCACTAGTGAGTGTGATTCTCCTATGAGACACAGTGAGATAGAGATGTGGACATCCCTGTGGCTGAGCACAGATGGACGTGCCCCTAGTGGCTAAGCACTAGTGGGTGTATGAGATCTCTTGCTATATTTTTAAAGAGTCAGACTTACATGTAACCCTATTTGTGATGTAAAAGGTACAAGTCGGCCCCACCATATAGTGAAAGATAATTAATGTAAAAGATACTTAATATGGTAATTATTAATTATATTATGATTTATTGAGGTCATGCCTGTTGTGTCAATAGAAACTATTGTTGATAGGCTCATTCTAATATAAATAAAGGTAAATTCCCCATTGAGGAATATAACACAAGTGTGAGTTTGGAAATTTCAGCAAGTACTTGTTCTTGAGAAAAGTGTGCACCTCTCTAAGGCGCTAGTCTTCTAGGGTTTTGTGAGCACCCTTTTGTGTGCTAGGTTTATGGCATGGGAGGTATTTATCTTGAAGAATATATCAAACGATTGGTTGTTTTTTCTTCCCTTGTTGAGAAGGGTTTCCCATGATACTTCTTGTGTACTTGTGCATGGTGTTTTCTTCTTGTGATCTTGGTTGCTGCAACAAATTGTTAATGGTGAAGTTGCAAATGTCTATGGTTTAAGTAAAATTCTAAAATTGGAATGAAATTCATGCTTGAGCCTAGCTTATTGAAAAATCAACATGGTTTCAAAGCATAGGTCTTGAAGAACCCATTGCACAAGCAATTACCAGTCATCCTCTCACTTCTACAAAACCGTACGACCCTCCTAGAGTTTCCAAAAATTTTGTACGACCTTCCTTTCAAAGGAGTTTCAACACTTGATACTTGGATGTTGGGGCTAAAAAGTGCATAGGAGTGTATGGCCTCCTTCAACGCACCTCCAGCAAACTTCAAATTGCATTTCCGAGTATTTTTATTTTTTTTACCTTAGGGTTTTGCAATTTTCTGCAGAAATTTCAGAATTAGGGTTTTTGCAACTCATTGAAGGAGCTCTTAAGCTCACCAATGTTCTCCTATCCTTCAAGACTTATTTTTGGTAGTCATAAGCCCAAAAAATCCTAAAAGTGCTAGCCTAGCCTAGATTTTAGGTTTTCTAGCCCAGTTGACAAGGGTTTGTGAAGAATTAATAAATATGATGAACATAATCATGATGTAAAACAAACTTGGTGGATCAAGCAAACTCAGTTCCTGGAAGCTAAGAATTCAAGGAGATGAAGACATCAACATATCATCACCCTTAGGTATGCACTTGTATATATTATTTGTATCATTTTCATGAGGGTACTTGCAGGAGGAAGGAACCTTTTTTGAAGTCATGAATCCAGAGGATCTCGGTGCATTCAGAGGAACAACACACTGGAAGTGAAGACTCCAAGTTTGATTTTTTTAATTATCATGCCTCAAACCTACATTTCTAAAGTTTGCTACATTACAAGTAGGTGTTGTAGCTGTGACAAAAATCCTTAAATTGTTTTGATTCTAGAGATGTACTCATTATTCTCCTTTAGGAGATATTTTTTTTTTGTTTCTTTTCGTTTGATTTCTTGTTCCGGGCAGGTTAACAATAAAGGAAGATGGTTATACTTCAAACTTTAGAGGGATTCAAAACTATTTGAGAAGGAGGAAGAATAGAACCATCATTGAGGCAACCAATGCAATAATGCATTATTAGAATGTTTCTATGATTATGTGGGCAGAAGCATGCATGACACAATATATGTTCAGAGCGGGAGTCCTCACCAGATTTTGAAGAACATAACTTCTAAAGAAGCCTTCATTGGAGTGAAGTCCGAGATTGAACACTTCGGGATATTTGGGTGCCCAATGTATTTTTCATGTACCCAAAGAGAAGAAGTCCAAGCTAGACCCTTCAAGGAGAAAGGATACATTTATGGGATAACAATGAATCTTCGAAGACATATCAGATCTACATCCCTGGTCAGAGACAGATTGAGACAAGCAAATATGTTACCATTGAAGAAGAGATAGCCTTTCAAAGATCCAGATAATCGCAGATGGAGATTCACAGTGAGACAATACCTTCTCCCCCGTCAGAAGTTCAGAGGGAGACATACATTATTCTAGCTGATCCAGTTGCTCCAGTTGATATGCCCAGATATATTGTAGTAGGGCATAAAAGGCATGTCTACGCTCGACAAACTCTGTAGGAGGCAGAGGAACATACAAGCACCTCAAGGCACATTCCGAGAGAGCAGAGAGATTTTTTAGCTACCCTTCATCCATGAGCCACATCATTGATTCTAAGACTTCTTGTCATGGATAAGTGACATGTGAACAGGTATGGAAAGATGCCATAACAGAAGAATACCAATATATCTTAAATAATGATGTATGAGATATTGTTCTGAGACCATAAGGGAAGTCTGTGGTGACTTCCAAGTGGATCTATAAGATCAAGCATGCAGCTGATGGAAGTGTTGAGAAATACAAAACAAGATCTGTAGCCAAAGGATTCCCACAAACAGAGGGAGTTGTCTATAATGAGACACTTGATCCAGTAATCCCAATACACTTCCATCTGTATTACCATCCATGAGTTGGAAACTACATCAAATGGATGGATTCTTGATGAGTTTGGATTTCAGAAAGAGTGTTGTTGATCCAAACCTATATTATTACAT
This sequence comes from Picea engelmannii, assembly GCA_009831015.1. NCBI lineage: Eukaryota > Viridiplantae > Streptophyta > Pinopsida > Pinales > Pinaceae > Picea > Picea engelmannii. Next base: position 231,645 of record ML788378.1, read on the forward strand.
TGTTGGTGACGAGAGCATGATTTTGATGACTTATTCAGGAAGTCATGTTGTTGTATACAAGCAAGATTTGACTTTTGATTTCGAGATGAAGGATCTGGGTATGATGCACTACTTCTTGAGAAAATAAGTATGGCAAAGGAATGATGAGATTTTTCCTAAGTCAAGGAAAATATGCAATGGGGATATTAAAGAAGTTCAATTTGACTGAATGAAAATCCATGCCTACACTGATGGTTATGGATTTGAAGAAAAAGAATGATGATGATTTAGATGAGATTGATCCACCATTGATTGGACCATTGATGTATCTGGTTAACACCAGACCTGATATATTTTATGCAGTAAATATGCTTAGAAAGTTCATGAGTCAACCGAGACAGACTCACTGGATAACAGCAAGACATGTATTGAGATACCTACGAATTACAATTGGATATGGCTTGAGATATGCCTCCAGTGTAGACTTGAGTTTGTCGGGATATATCGATTGGGCAGGGAGAGCAGTGGAGTGGAAGAGCACCTCTGGTTGTTTCTTTACTTTAGGGTCTGCCACGGTTTCTTGGTGCAACAGGAAATAGAGCTCTGTGGCATTAAGTACCACAAAGGTAGAGTACATAACATTGAGTGTGGCAGTCCACAAAGCAGTGTGGCTTCACAAACTTCTGACAGATTTATTCGATCATGAGATGGATCCTACTACTATTCATTTTGATAACCAGAGTTGTGTGAAGCTCTCTAAGAACCGTATGTTTCATGATAGATAGAAACACATTGAGATAAAATATCACTATATTAGAGACATGGTGCAGAGGAAAACAGTACACGTGCAAAACATTCCTACCCATGAGCAGATTGCAGACATCTTCACCAAACCGCTTGCCAAGATGAAGTTTGAGTACTTCCATGAGAGACTTGGTCTGGTGGAGAATTCCTTCCTAGCTGAGAGGGAGTGTTGATGATTGCAACTGCGTGAGACATCCTCAAGGACATAGACTAAGTGAGTCGACCTAAGAGAGAGCCCATGAGTTGGGTGTGCCCATTAGATGGGTGTGTGGTTCCTCTCTGAGACGTATATGGAACGTTGTGCCCCTGAGTGGGGTGAGGAATCCCATGAGATGGGTGTGTGGTTCCTCTCTGATATGGATATGGAATGTTTTGTTCCCCTGTGTGGGGAAGCCCGTGAGTTGGGTGTGTCATTCTCTCTGAGACAGAGATGAAACGATGTATTGTTCTCCTCTATGTAGAGAGTTGAGATGATGTGATACTTCAGATGATTCTTCTGTGAGACGTAGTGAGAAAGAGATCTGTTGAGTTGGACGTTCTTGTGGTTGAGTATAGGTGAACATGATCCTAGTGGTTGAGCACTAGTGAGTGTGATTCTCTTGTGAGACATAGTGAGATAGAGATGTGGACATCCCTATGGCTAAGCACAAATGGATGTGCCCCTAGTGGATGAACACTAGTGGGTGTATGAGATACCTTGCTATATTGTACAAGAGTCAGACTTACCTATAACCTTATTTGTGATGTAAAGGGTAGAGGTCGAACCCACCATAAAGTGAAAGACAATTAATGTAAAAGGTAATTATTGTAAAAGATAATTAATATGGTAATTATTAAGTATAATATGAGTTATTGAGGTTGGCCATGTTGTTCTAATAGACACTACTGATGATAGGATCAGTCTAATATAAATAAAGGTAAATTCCCCATTGAGGAATATAACACAAGTGTGAGTTTGGCAATTTCAGCAAGTACTTGTTCTTGAGAAAAGTGCGCACCTCTCTTGGGTGCTAGTCTTCTAGGGTTTTGTAAGCACCCTTTTGTGTGATAGGTTTATGGTGTGGGAGGTCTTTCTCTTAAAGAATATAACAAAGGATTGGTTGGGTTTTCTTCCCTTGTTGAGAAGGGTTTCCCGGGATACTTCTTGTGTACTTGTGCATGGTGTTTTCTTCTTGTGATCTTGGTTGCTGCAACAAATTGTTAATGGTGAAATTGAAAATGTCTATGGTTCAAGTAAAATGATAAAATTGGAATGAACTTCATGCTTGAGCCTAGCTTATTGAAAAATCAACAATAATCTTGTCTTTTCATCCTCATAATCTACCTCTTCCAGGTCGACAAAGTCAGCAAACCAATCTAATTATTTTTGAGTTGAAGTATTCCCTTCAACATCGTATAATTTAATTATCTGATTATAATTTTGAGGCAAATCATGTAATTAGGCAGGCAAGGCGAGAGGGGAGAATCTAGCGGCCTTGACTCTAGGAGGAATTTAAATTGGCTAAATAGTCTGAGTGGGGATTACAATAGTTTTAGGGGAGTTGGTTGGTATCAAAGATTGGAACATTTCCTCCTCGAAGAAGATTTCATTCAAATAAGATTTTGATCTGGACCTCAACAGGGTTTGTTCAAATAATAAATTGAATTAAAGGTCGTCAATTCTTTTTACCATGTCCTTAGGTAAAGATAGATTCTTGTCCAGGTAACATACTGGGTCCGTTATCCTTTCCTTTCTTTTGTGTAGAAGTTTTTCAGGATCAGACACATATGTTGCAGGCTCTGGATCAGTGTTCGTTCTAGTGTAAACTTTCTTAGGAGCCATGATTTTTTATTCGAACTACTTTACGCTATTGATCTCATTCAATGAAGTCGCCAAGGTAAGATAAGTTTCAACCAATATAGGTATCTGATTCATTGTTACCCCCAGGAATCAAATCTATAGCTTTAGTCATTTTTTTCCAAGGAAAGATTTTAATTCCCTCCTCGGAAATGGCGCCAAAATGTTAGAACTTGGTAAATGGTTGGGCTGAAGGGAACAATCTACCAAGGTAACCTACAAACCAAATTTAATACTGGAAACTAGCCTTTCCAATCTAGAGAGGGCTCTCTCTGAGACCTAGTCTCTGATAGATAATAACTTTGGATTGACGGCTAGATTTAGATGCTTGAGAAAGTTTTTCCTGGTTTCGCTAGCAAGGAAATATAGTACTTTTGGGTTATGGAGTCAACCCCATGAAAACAAAAGAAATCAAGGACTAGTAAGGGAAGATTTGAGAGGATAAAGGCTAAATAGGAATTCATCTTTCAGTTTCAATATTGTTGTGTATGACAGAAGAAAGGAGAAACATAAAGCAAATCAGAGCACCATTAAAGATGAATTCCAAATTAACTTAGAAGAAAAGCATAGAGTTTAAATGGTTGAGTCTAAAGCACGACGAGATGAATTTTAAACCTTTTAAATATTTCCAATTTAAACAAATGAAACATACATGAATTTGCAGGAAACAAGAAGTACATACGAAGATAGGATCACAATACATCAAACCACCACCATTAGAATCTTTTCATCAAAAGCTTCAAGACCTCTGCATTATATTTCCATCAGATTCAAAAAATTACATTGAATTTCCCTCTGTCTACACTACTTTGCCAACCTAGCTTACATAAAAAAGATCAAATATATAGAAAACTAACGCCCTCTTGGGATGCTATGCTCGAACTAATTTCCCCTAGAATATCGGATTCGGTTACTTTCCCCCTGGACAACCCTCTCAACAGAGTTTACCAAAAATAGAAACCCGTATGCGCCCAATCATAACATAACTGACACATTTGTTTCAATCATTTTCTCAGGAGGAAGATTCGGCCATTAGCTTGTGGTAAATCAACGTTTTCTTTCAATGGGTGTCCCAGTAATAATGCGTACTGCTGGAAACTCAGTCACCTTTGTATAACATACTCTAGTTGTCATTGCGCGATCACTTTCTATAGTGTGTGCGTGGAAATTTTGTGTAGCGGATATCCATTTGTGGTTGCTTTTGCAACTCGAGGTGGCAGCAATGGCTGGGGACCATGCATCTCTTTCAAAACTGGCATGTGTTTCATTAATACCTTATTTTTCATTAGGTGAGCTTACAATGTTTGCGCAGTGAATATTCATTGTGCAGGTGTTGCGTCAGACTTCTTGTTAACGTAAGAAAGAAGGATAGGTACAAAGAAATATTCCATGCCATGACCCAAAAAGAAAAAAATGGGGCTCTCTTACTCATTCTTCCGGCGTCACCTGCAAGATTAAATCTCTGATTGTTTTTCTTAAAAACTAGTTCTGTTTGTTCAAACTCTTCACCTGTCTAAACAAAACTACGTTTCTTTTTAGTTTTGATTGAGCACTGGCGAGAGTTGCACATGCGTTATCAATGGTCGGTCTACACTCTTTGAAATGCTCTATGATTTTTTCTTCCGACACCCTTTGTTCCTCCCGAAGCTCAATGATTACATCTTGGGCCTCTCTAAGTTGTGTTTTAAGACAATTTAGATTCCCTCCTCTCGTTGTGGGTGAGGTAGGGGGTAATTGACATGCTCAACTCTGTGATGTTGGTGTTTCAATAGTCCTTTCTGCCAGTTGTCTTCCTAGATCTATGTTCTCTTGATAAAGTTGGGAAATAGCGTGTTGAGCTTGCTTCAGTTGTTGTGACAATTCCTGAACATTTGCATTCTCTTCTCCTAACTCCTCATGTATTTCATCAATTCCCTCGTTTGCACCTTCAACAAGATCTAGTTGAACGATGCACATGGGAAATATCTTGGAAGAAGACTTGGTGTGCAGTTTACTGGGAGCTTGGATCTCCTCAGTTTTATTAATGAACCTTGACTTGCCTTTCTTTTGGGATTTTGGCTGATGGGACGAGGAGTCTTCTATTTCTTTTCCTTTTATTTTTCTTGTAACATCTTCCTTTCTCGCCTCTGCACTATGAAGCATTGATTCCTCTGCAGATAGAGGAATGTCTCCTTTGGGGTCTCTGGGAATGTTAGCCGAAATCATAAAAGAGTCACAGTCCTTGTTCAAATGTCTCAATTCTTCAACCACTAACATCTTGATTAATGAAAAATGGAATAAATTGTTTCTCGGCTGATTAGCCTTGGCTTGGACACTGATCGCCATCTTTCCCAGACTCTGACTCAAGAAAAAAGGTAAGTTTAAGGGATTTTTCCTTGTGAAGTGCATCGATAACCTGATGTGATATGGATACACCCTGTCAAACCTTCCTTCACAGGTGAAATATCTTCTGATTATCTTTAGAAGTTTCTCGAAAGGCTCCAAGAGATACTGGCTTGGAATGTCGGCTCCAATTTCCGATTTAGAAATTCGGGCTTGATGAAGTCCTTATAATATGAAATGTCTAAAGGCATGCCTTTAAACCATTTTTCTCCATGCAGAGGGATCTTCGTCGCAGCTGAAAATGTTTCCTCCGTCACTTGGAAAGTGGTTCCTGCAATTGTTGTGCTGACCCCAATAAAATTGAGGGCGAACTGCTCAACCAACTTCGCATTATATCCTTTGATCCTTTCGTAGAAACACATACACCCGGCTTGTTCAAAATACGCCATGATTGTCGGGTCTTCATTTATTAACTCCATGTCCTGAGGTTCAAACCTCATGACCCTACCACTTCTCGCCTTCTTTGTTATGCTTTGGGAAACTTCCATGATGTTGGTATATATTAATTTCACACGCGCAATAATGAATTGTGATACCTTCTCTTCGTGGAAAATAAGAAGGACAAACTTCGTAGAGACTGCAAGAAAGGTAGCAACATAAATCTTCGCGTGACAAACAAAATTAGCCACATAAATTCCTGGCGTAGCAGTAAAGCACGACGAAATTTTTTGGTGCAGTGGGGAAACTCGGTGCAGTAGCAAACAACAACAAGAGACTTGACATGGTAGGGAATTGTGATGGAAAATTCTGGCGCCGTGGAAAACTCGACGCGACGGTAAAGCAAGAGGGAAAATCAGCGCAATGGGGAAACTAGGTGTCACAGTATGGAATTCAGAAGGAAGAAGGTTGACTGTGAGAAGAAACAATTCATTCAAAACACTAGTTTGCAACGAGCTCCAAAGACTTTAAGCAATGGTTGAAAACAATGGAGGGGACGCAGCGAAATCAACACAACAGACTTACGTAATGACTGGCAATGAATAACCTTTACGCAGTGAAGGGCTCCAGAGCTTGCTGAAAAAAACTACGGATAACGCACAAACTTTGAAAGTGAAGGAGAGGCATGAAGGGTGACCATTATTTATGCTTGAACGAAATCAAAATGAAATCATGGAAGAGGACAGTAAATCCATGGTGGCGAGAAGTTAGAAATCAAGTTGAAGATTTGCGCAGCAGACTCGTGCAACGAGTACACTTTGAAGTGTGCAAAGTACAAATTATAGGAGTGCCATGATTGTTTACTTTTCTGACTTCATGATTTGGGAATGATGCTCATAATATTTTTCAACGTGACCTTTATCCCAACCACTTGACTCAACTTTTGGTACGTAATTCTCATATGTTCGACATGACTCGAGACTTAGGGAAATGGACCCTTATGATTTAAACGTGGTGAACCTTACACCCCTGTAACCAACTTATAAATAGACCCATTACTTAATGACTTTGAACCACTCTTTATTTGGCCATTGACCTTACAAACTTTGACGCACAAACTATGACTCATCTAGGACTAACTCTAACTGCAAAAATAACAATGTTAACACTTCCAAAAAAAACAACATGTAAGGTTAATTGTAACATTAATAAAAACAAATGACAAAAAAATAAGGAACAATTAAAAATTAAATACATCTATGATTTTAGATTAGTTTCTATAGTGTGCACATGTCTCATCCCGTGATCTTCCTACCAAATTATTCAAAAGAATAATAATTACATCAAAATAAGGAAAAAAATATATAAAGAGTACAACATTTAATTAATTTGATATGTAAAGAATAAAACATATAATTAATTTTGTATTTAAAGAATAAAACACAAGTACCCCATGGTAACAAGGTCGGCTTTTAATATTCAATTCAAGTCCAAATCTAGTAAGTTTTGGTTCCTCCAAACCAATTGAATTCTGGTCAAATTATAAGTGACGTAGTTAGATGTCTCCTTTGACCACACTAGATGATATAGACATATGACTATTGATTGGTTAGCTAACCAAGCAATTGAATTGGATGGTAAGATCGACGAGGAATTCAACTAACCCAACCCCTTGAGTTGACAAGGGAATTAAATACTAAATTTCATCATTAATTTGATAGTTAGTAGTATGGTATCAATAATAATAAAATTCCAAGGTTGAATGTGGGGATGTATAATCTTTACCAGTGGTTTAGTTAAAAGAAAAAAAAAGGGATTGATTTTCTAAGATTAAATACAAAACCTTGGCTCCTGGTCTATCATTCTTCTCTTCTTATACTTGGCCCTAGAGTATGCAATTGCTTATTTCTCATTGTTTTCTTGATAGTTTTAAGTATGTTCTAATTTATGTTTATCTTAAAATAAATGAATTTAACTTAGCATAATAGGTTGTAAAAAGTTCCAAGATGAAAATTAGGCCCTATCCCATTTCAATAAGTTTCCATATGATAAAGGAGTATAGTATAGTTTCTAGATAATTTTGTATTGAGACAGAAGAGGTGATGACATGTAAAACTGTAAGAGAATCCCAACAATGTTTTTAATTAATGTGTATATTTGCTATCACTAAACTAACTGGTTTGATAATATAAATAAATCATTTTTCTTAAGAAAAAAGAAAACGTTAGCTACATAATCAATGAATTGTTATATAGACAAAGACTTCATGCATCTGAAAACAAGTAGGCACAAGCTTTAAAAATTTAATACTATACAACATTTACTACATTAAAAACATCCTTTATTTCCTAGCTAAATTGGTTATCAAAATCTTCTG
>ML788378.1:268015-293012 GCA_009831015.1 Picea engelmannii
TTATGATAAGGAAGTTTTTGCTGGGTTTTCTTCCCCTAGAGGGTTTCCCAGGATAAATGTTGTGTCTCTTGTGAATGTGTATTTCTCAGTGATCTTGTTCTTATGATGCTCTTATCTATTGAAATGAAAAAAACTATAATAATAATGGCATAAACATTAACAGAGGTAGCTTCTGACCATAAAGAATTTGGCAAATCGTGGTCAAACATCATTGCTTTTGCTTCCTCACAAATTGTCATGTTTTTCCTCTCAGTAACTCCATTTTGTTGAGGGTTATATGGCACGGTCAATTGTCTCTTGATTCCTGTAGACTTGCAGAAATCCTTGAACTGAAGAGATTCAAACTCTCCTCTGTTGTCTGTTCTAATGATTCTAATGTGTTTCCCTATCTTCTTTTCAATAAAGGCTTTATATCAAATGTGTCACTTTTAGCTTTAAGGAAAAATATCCAACATTTTCTTGAGTAATTATCAATAAAAATGACATAATACAAACAACCACTGAGTGAGGGAGATGACATGGGACCACATACATCAGAATGAACCAGATCTAATATGCCCTGAGCTCTGTTGTCAATACTAGGAAATGTTTTCTTTATATTTTTGCCTAGCATGCATCCTTTACAAATTTCATTTTTACTAAGAGAAATAGAGGGCATGCCACATACCATGTTCTGTAGATGAATATGTCCAAGTCTTTTGTGCCAAAACTCGTTGGAGCTAGTCACATCATGAGCCAATGCCTGAACTGACTATCCTGACACGACATACATTCCTCCACTGCGAGTTCCAATAGGTTTTGTTGTACTTAAGTGGCGACCTTTAGCCCATAGTAGTGCCTTCCTGCCCTTGAAGATCACCCAATATCCCTTGTCCTCAAGGGTTGCAACTGATAGTAGATTCTTCTTGGGCCCTAGAACATATAATACTTCATCAACATGAAGTCTAGCCCCAGATTCCAATCTGAAGGAGATGGAGCCTACTCCCTCTATCTTGTAACATTTGTCATCCCCGAGCTCAACCTACTCTGCAAAAGATTTTGTCTAGAAATATAAGAGGATATCCTTGTACCCTGTCATGTGCTTTGATGCACCACTGTCTACTAACCAAGTTTTCGGCCCCGTGAAAACTGAACTGGATAAGGCAGAAACCAAGTAATATTCTTTTCTATTTTCTTTCTCATTAGAAGGACTTTTCTGATTTCCTTTGGATTCATCATCCTCAGCAGTTGAGGCATGATGTTTCCCTTTCCTAGGATATTTCTTTCTAAGCCAACAATCTTTAGAAAAATGACCCAACTTATTACAACTAAAGAAGTTAATCTTAGATGTATCAATATTCTTGCCTTTGAATGTACCTTTGGTGTTTGGCTTCCTCTAAGAGCCTTTCTAGAAAGTGTCTTTCTTCTTTCCCTTGAATCTTGATGCTAAAGTTGAGTGCTCTTATTTCATTGGCTCGCTCCGGGTAGTTGTGTGACTCTCCTCCTAGAGGCAATCATGCCACAACCTATCAAATGTGGGTTGAATCTCTCTCCCACTTACACTGGATAAGAAGGTCTCCCATGAAGGAGGAAGACTGTAAAAAATGGCCTGCACTAAATCATCATCGTCCATTGTCACCCCTGTGACCAAAAGCTGACCTCTGATCTGGACTATCCTGGAATAGAAAGATGCCACTCATTCACCTTTCTCCATATTCAAATACTTAAGCTTGTGCTTAAGTGTCCTCTTATGAATTGGAGTCTATTTCTCATACATATTCACCAAGGTATCCATACAGTCCTTGGTAGTCATTAACGAAGTCATTGTGGGCATTATATTGTTTTTGACTAAGTCAAAGATGATTCGCTTGGCCTTTTATTGACTCTTCCTTAAGGTCGTTCTTCCTGCATTATTCGTGGATTCCTCCACCACTGTGGTCACATACTTCTCAAGATCATGCTCCTGCAAGATATTTGTTATCTGGAGTTTCCATACATTGAAGTTGACATCTCCTTTGAGCCTATCCTCGGCCCTGACTGAAATTGAGGATGCCATGGACCTCACAATGGAAAATTAATCAAGCTAGCTTGGATCTATGTGTACATGCTGCTGCACTTCAACACATTTAACACACCCTAAGCTATGATACCATGTTAGATTTTGAGCTTGATTTCTTATGTGGATTAATTCTTTTATTTTCTTGAATACTTTGATTCCAACTTAATACACTTCAACAATACCAAATCATAATCGAATAGAAATAACTATGTAGATGAGTAAGCATGCACATCAACAACACATATACTCTGGGGAAACCCTGTACAGGGAGAAAAACCCCAGCAAACAATTTTCCTTTATTGCATAAATAATGTAAGATCACTTACAAATACCCACCATGAATGTTTCGCTCTTAAAGATCTTGCCAAGATGACTCTGACCTGACAAAGACCTAAAATACCTTGTTGAAATAGACCTCTGATATGTTGCCTCTATTGTTGATATACAACACTGATATGATGCTTTGGTATGTTGCTTCTTTATCATTGATATGTGCCTCTATTTCTTCACCCTTAACCTGCATATGAAAACTGTGTTGAAGAGAGGGTTCGACCTCTGCTTATATAGGTTGAAGAGGGGAAGAGGAGAGGCTCGAAATAGTAACATGTTTGCATGATTTAACCATAACTCGGCTTCATACTTTAGTTCGAACTTAGAACTAGACTTGAGACATGTATAGTTTAGTTCGAAAATAGAACTAAACTTAAGACTTCAGTTACAACTCAACATTACACTTTAGTTCTAAAATAGAACTAGACTTAAGACTTCAGTTACAACTCAACATTACACTTTAGTTCTATAATAGAACTATACTTAAGACTTTAGTTGCAGCTCAACATTACACTTTAGTTCTAAAATAGAACTAGACTTAAGACTTCAGTTACAACTCAACATTACACTTTTAGTTCTAAAATAGAACTAGACTTGAGACTTTAGTTACAACTCGACTCTTTACAAGGCAATTTGAATTTCTCTTCATGGTGGATAATGTTACATGTGCCAATGCACTAGATCAATACATTGATATCATTTGCAATATTAGGTATATCGTTTGTTTCTAGCTCATAGGAATTTTATATTCAACCTAACTTTTGCTAGATGCCTTGACTTTTTCTCGTGGCTCACAAGGTTTGACTAGGCTCACGGAGGTTGTATGTTCCCCTTGACTTTTGCACTAGTCTGTCTATGCTCACAGAGGTTGTACGTTCCCCATGACTTTTGCACTAGGTTGTTTATGCTCACAGAGGTTGTATGTTCCCCCTGACTTATGCATTAGAGTCACATAACATCTCGTTTGTCCTGACTTTTGGTTTGACTCACAGAGATTGTACGTTCCCCGTGGCTTTTGTCAATACCTCGCAAGACTAGTTGATTCTCCAAATCTCCCTGGCTAGCCTCAGGGTGGCCCATATGGCCTCTCATTGGAGAATGACTGTCAATGCTGCCAAATTTAATAGAATATGCCTTGCACTAGTGGGAGTTCTGGTCCTCACCCCTTAAGATGTTAATTGTGTATCCAAAGAACAAGAGAGTGGACCCGCAATTGAATAATTCTTTGGCTTTAAATATATCGTTGGGCACATCAAGAGGCCATTTCCTTACATTCAAAGACTTCAGAGACATAGGTTGTACCAGGGACAAATCCAAACCTAATCCAAAACCCTAAAAATGAAAGGAAAGGATACATCTCTAAGGGCGAGGACCGCCATTCGAGCCGAGAGCCTCAAAGTCTCAAGTTGCAAAGTGGCTATTGCATTCAACATTGGTTTTTTTTCTGAAACCCCTTCCTTTGGTCCTGTCAGGGCCGCCATCGCTGAGCCGGGAAGTGCCCTTGTTATGGTTGATTTCAATTTGGGCGCAAGAGTGGGAACAACGTCTGCATTTCCATCATCCATCATTGTATCATCGTTCATCAGATCATCTTCTTCCATCTCGAAATCGACTGCATCAATCTCTACGTTGGCCATCAATGCAAGCGGGCAGGTTTCCTGAGCAGGGGGGGTTGCCTTGAAATTCTTTGGCTTGAAATATATCTCTCAGTGCACCAAGGGACCATCTCCTTTTTTCCTTCTGGGCAAAGGGAGATGAGTAGTAATAATATTCCCTGGAGCACTGGAACTTCTGGTCATCATGCTCGAATGTGTTTATTGTATCTGGACAGAACTATTGTCGAACTGCTGCCATAAGTTAACGAGAATGTCTGTTTGCTCCAGATGATGTTTGAAATGAACATTCGGAAGGGATATTATAACCCTCTGCAAATATTGGTTTAATGAGTATCAATGGGAAATCTCCTCGAGCCTTTCACTGATCAATGACAATCTCTACGGTTCATGCATAATGAGATGTTACCATTAAAGCTTACTAATTGCATATTTAGAAAAAAAGTGCAAAGGTGGCAGTGACGACGAAGAGTGATTAAGAATTGGAGATTTCATGAAGCCGCCAACCGGACGACGCGCGAAAGAGATTGCATGATGCTTGAAATGAACACTTGGAAAGGATAACACAACCCTCCACAAATCTTGGTTTAATTCATATTAATGACATATCTCCTCCAGCCTTTCAGACATTAATGAAAATCTTAATGGTTCCTGCATGATGAGATATTAGCATTAAAGCTTAATAATTGCATATCTAAAAAGAAGTGCGAAGGTGGTGGGGATGGCGAAAAGTGATTAAGCATTGGACATTTTGTGAACCCGCCAACCCGCGAAAGAGATTCCAAGAAATGGCCAAGTATGGAAAGCAGTCGGTCGGGCTTCAAAACAAGGTCATAAGTTATACTCAAGAGACGTGAGGGGTCGATGGTCAAATTGTATGTCTCCTAACTTTTGATTGCAAAATGTGTAACACGGAACAGGGCACAATGATGGATTTCGTCGGTCAATCTGTATATCGCAGAATTTTGGGTGTTGTTTGTAGGTCACAGAACAATGGAAGCGCAATGTTGAGCAAGACTGGCCAGGAACCGACGATGGAAATATTGGCCAAGTATGCAATGGGGAAGTGGTTGGTCAGACTCGTGATACAAAATCATGAGACATATTCGGAACATGGCATATTTATGGGCTTCAAAACAGGGCCACAAGTTATACTCAGGAGACGTGAGGGCCCGATGGTCAAATTGTCTGTCTCCTGACTTTTGATTGCAAAATGTGTAACACGAAACAAGGCATAATGACGAACTTCGGTGATCAATTTGTATATCGCGAAACTTCGGGTGTTGTATATAAAAGCATGAGACATTCGTAAAAATGACAAAGTAACCAAAAAGGGAAAGTAATGGAGAAAAATAAAGGGGAATTTGGTTGTCAATTTTTAGATCGGGGAAGTCGGGGTGTTGTTTGCAGGCAGCGGAACAATGGAAACGCAATGTTGAGCCCGCCTACCTAGGAACCCACGATCCAAAAAGTTGATTAATATGGTACGGGGAAGTGGTCAGTCGAACTTGTGATACAAAAGCATCAGTGGAAATCTGAACAAGTGAATCCACCAACCCGTGCACCTAGACATTTTCCGAAAAACAACTAAGCAACCAGAAAGGGAAAGCAGAGGGATCAAAGAAAGGGGATGGAAATTTTCAGAAACGGGAACTGGTGTTAAGAAATCCTCATTGATGGTCTTAACAGTAACTATGAAGTGCATTAAACAGGGAACATGCTCTTCAATCAAGGAATATATAAAGTGAGTCATGCTTATAGTTTCCAGGATGTGTTTGCATAAGAGAAGCATCGAAAATCCACAGGAAAATCAATTTTGGGATGTTCAAGTAAAATTATTGTACTGTCAACTTCACCGTAAGTATAAAAACGACAAATTTTAATTTTAATTTTAATATTTTGTCCTTGATATGATAGTTCCATTGGACTTCACATAGCATATATCCTTTTATTTCAAAATATTTATGAAGATGAATTTTGGTAAGTTCATGGATCGATTAAAAGTGTTAAAATGAGCCACATACTACATTTGCTTTAGAGAGATTACATTAAAAGGCAAAGCAGGTCCTGTATATTCTTTAAGATCATAGAAAAACCGATAAGATCTTGAATGTATCATTAATTTTCCAGAACGAAGCATACAACCAAGAGCCAAGTAAACACCAAATGTATTGAAAGTCGAGGCACAAGGTAGTGCATGAACACGGAAGGCGCCAAGGGAGATCCCACAGGGGTCCACAGAGAAGTACGCATCGACCTATGCATCGAACAATTTGATATATAAAAAACACACGTTGCATTGGTTTTCTCTTACATGTGGGTTATGTTCCCATGAGAAAATAACCAGGCCCATGAGAACCCTGAACTACAGTAGAAAAGCACATGAACAAAAGTCCGCCAAACACAAGACAACACAAAACCAACAGAGATTGGGCATTGTATCCTAGCTATAACCAAATCCCCAAATGGGCACCAAGAAACTTGTCGATTATTATTTTACCATGAAGCAAGATCACTATGGACATTTTCTTCTGATAGTACCATGTTCTATCACTACCAGTTCTAACAATGCCAAATTTCCAATATTATTCGAAATGCCTGATGATTATGTCCAGAGGAGAAAGCCATTTTGATGGTTCAAAGGATGGGCCTGATTTATTCACAGTTGGATACTTTGTATGGGGTTTGTCCTCATGCCTCCAATTCCTGGACTGAACAATCTTATGTGCTTCTTGTTCAATTTGCCATGGCACTGCAAAATTCTATTCATATCCTCATTGAGTAGCATGTACAGATACACATGAGATTGTTTCGTTTCCTGCCAACGCTTGATATGAAAAAAAATAAAATTCATTCGATATGCAGTATTTCATTGTCCTCACTTAAGGTAAATTTGTTATGGATCCGAAAGTCACGCAGCATGTAGACATTGTTTTCCTTTTTTTGTAAGTATACTTCATATGGAAATTCTGCTAGCCCAAGAAGCACATCTTGTAACAAAGGTTGTCTAATTGTACAATGTACGATTGTGTTGTCGACGGTTCAGATGGCAACATTGAGGCAATGTCTATATATGTAAGGGGATTTTGCACTGCATCGTAGACAATCAATTATACCATCATTTAAGAAAGAAGAGGCAGAAGCAGGAGAGTTGCATTTGGCACATACATGCTCAAAGGGGGTCAAGTACGCATTCACTGCAACCAAAACACCCTCAACCTGGGCATGTGAGCATAGCAGTTAATAACAAAAAAAATCTATAGAAAACTGGTGAAGGCAATTTGTATTAGAAAAGTGTGGATGAAAATGTAGATTTATATGCACAACAATTGTCGAGCTAGTTAGTTTCTTAAGATCATGTACTATGTTTGTTCACAATTTTTTTACAAATGTTGCTTGGGTTGTGCGAAAGATCCTTTCTTTAACATCTCTTTTCTTTGTTATATTTTTGAAGAGCATAAGTGGAAATTTCCCTTATGCAATTGTTGTTCCATTGAGGAAAACAAATTTGAATAGGTGTTGAACAATTGCAACTACAACATGGAACAGTGCAATAGTTGTGTAACATAACCGAGATACATGGACATGTGAAAGTGAAGGACAAAACTGGATATGGAGAATGATACCATTGCCTTATCGTTGTCTGACTCTCCATATTTATATGGAGAATGTGTTGTGAGCCAAGTTTTCTCGCGAGTGTGACAGTTGCACCAATGGTTCTGATTGGGTAAGTGTTGTTGCTTTGTGCAAGTTGGTTGATTGTTGTGTCTGGTACGAAACGATATTCTGGAAAAATCGCGGGAATTTTTTCCACAATACTTGTTTAGTTGAGCAACATAATTCGATCACAATCACCACGGTCATATATTGTTTTGGGAAATATATTAAAATTTGTAATGGATATCCCATTACATGGCAAGATCTTTTCTGCATGTTTCTGGACAAGTTGTGTAGTCAGTGTGACTGTCATCATGGCTTCGTTGTATGTCATGTCAGCATGCACAATGCATCTAGTTTTGTTTTCCTTTTCCAAGTAGGTTCTATACATGACCATTATGTCCCCGGCGAACACTTGTCCAGTTCGGTGGTTGTTCAAGCCTTCTATTGATAGTATATTGGGTGTTATAAGTTTAGACTTGTTGACATTTTTTGAACAACAAAAGTAATGTGAATGGTAGTCTGCATTATTTTTTTGTTTTCTTTTTTTCCTGGCATAAATGTACAAGTAGATGCACAACTTGGATGAAGTATGGAGGGCAGAGTTTTGTAACCAGACCTCTTAGTTTGCAGAACTTGCACTGTGTTCAGCGTCTCACTTGCGCTCGTCGATACTTCTTGTGAACTGCAAAGTATGTGTTGCAGATGAAATCAACATATTTATCATGGCATAGATGAATAAATAGATCAGGATATTTGTTTGGTAAAAATATATGGAGCACAATGTATGAATATTTACCTTTGCCCTTATCATTTTGTTGATGTTTGCGATGATTGACTGCTCAATCCCATGTCACTAGTCCAACTTTTTCTGATGCAAGCATGTGTAAATGAACATCAGAAGGACTAAATAAGCATATGCATTGTATATTGTCCATAATTGTTCTGAATTTCACATACAGGCTCGAAGGAGATGGAATATGAAATAGGGTGTCAAGGGATACTCAAGAAACATGAGGACCCGACAGTCAAATTGTATGCGTCGAAATTTTTTACTACAAAAATGTGTAACACGAAATAAGGCAAGATGGGGGAGCACGGCAGCCAATCTATATATCGCGGAACCCCTGAATCTAGAGGTGCAATCTTGATCCCGCCAGCCCGGGAACCCGCGATCGAAAAAGTGGCTAAGTATGGAATGAGGAAGCCGTTGGTCGGAGTCGTGATATAGAAGCATGAGTATAAATGTGAACCTGTGAGTCCGCCAACCCGTGCACCTAGACATTTTTGGAAAAACAACTAAGCAAAGAAACCAGAAAGAGAAAGTAGAGGGGAAAAACAAAGGGGAATTCGGTAAAGTATAGAAGAGGGAAAAAAAAGGGATAATAGAGAGTGGGAAAATAGAAATGGGGAGGGCAATTTTTGGAAGCGGGAAGTCTCAACAAAGGCCCATTGTTGCCAAATCATCATTTTCTAGTCCAATACTATATGCACCTACTCGTTGTGTGTGTTTGATTTACTATCACGACTGGTATACTTTTTCGAAGATTGTACTTCAGCCTCCTCTGTTGTGGCATATAAGAATTCATCCTCTTGTCCAACTAACATTTTTCTTTCAATGTAGCAACGCAGAAAATACAGTGGACATGAAGGTAAGTTAGTATGTAGAAAGACATGTAAAAAAATAAATACAGTTCTATTTATTTCAATGTAGCAGCACAAAGAATACAATTCACATAAAGATAAGTTAATATATAGGAAGATACGTAGTATCTACATACAATTAATTAGGTGCAAAGCAGTATAACAAGTAGAACAAATATACAGACAATAAATGAAATATTAAATAATGGAATATGAAATAAGAGTAGAAGCATGCACCTTTGTATCTCCTCTTCTACATTTGTGGTAAAGAGTCCCTCATCTTCTCTAGTTATTCTGTTTGTTTAAATGTAGCTATGCAAAAAATACAATGGACATGAAGGTAAGTTGGTATGCAGGAAGACATGTAAAAAAATAAATACAGTTCTATTTATTTCAATGTAGCAGCACAGAGAATACAATTGACATGAATATAAGTTATTATGTAGGAAGATACGCAGTATCTACATACAATAAATTAGGTCCAAATCAGTAGAACACATATACAGACAATAAATGAAATACGAAACAATGGAATATGAAATAAGAGTCGAAGCATGCACCTTTGTATCTCATATTCTACATTTGCAGTAAAGAGTCATTCGTCTTATCCATTTACTCTGTTTGTTTCAATGTGGGAACGCACAAAATACAATGAACATGAATGGAGGCTGGTATGCAAGGGAGAACAAGTAATATGTACATATAGTAAATGAGAATCAAAGGAATAGAATAAAAGAGAGTTAGAAACATGAACATTTGTTTTTCTTGATCCATGGTTGTAATTATATAGAATTTTTCCTCTCCAAAATATATTACCAACCAAAAAATATTAAGAAATCACATGGTCGTAGCTGAATGATTTGGTTTTGTGCAACAAAGTATCCAGATATGCTTTGAGACATGGAAATATAATTTTGCAATATCTTTGATGTATATTTCATATTTCAAGTACAAGACAAATTGTATCATGGGCAGACCAGTCTGTGTATAAGATAAAGAGGTTGTATTGTGATATGGGCACATTTCACCATATATGGTTAATAGGTGCATTTTGAACATGTTTTATCTTAACCAAAAGAAAGCGGACATTGTAATTGCACATGTAGTTTTCCAATTATTTGTTATGCCACTATTTTGTAGCATGTCAACACTGAAGTATCCTATAATGATAATGGTTTCGTCCAATTGTAAATGGTGTGATGAATTTGAGAACACATTCATTATGTTAGCAATGTTGCACATGAAGCGGCATAGAAATTGAATATTGCAATTTACAATCCACGGAACACTACTCTTGCTAGCACCATCTCAACATCTTTTTCTTCTAAAAGAACATTTTGCAAAGGCATGTAGGCATGGTTCATAGTTAGGAGAAAAAATTGGAGCAAAATTTAAGAGCAGGATGGAAAGATATGCCATTTTTGTGCAATTTTGTTGCAGCCTAGGAATGGTTGTACCATACCTAGCCCTTCTACACCTACATGCATTTTTCTTCTACAAGAACATCTTGCAAAGGCAACAAGATTGACATCGTATTTTTCATGTGAAAGACACGGGTTCGATTCCCGTACGAGATAGGCAGGTATGCGATAGGTGTTAGATTTCGACTTCTTCACACACGACAAAGGACCGAAATTTGCAATGCTAGAAAAAAATTGCAGCCGAAGTTGTGCACATGACATTGGCATGGACATGGTGTAGAGTCTCGGGAAAAAATCAGAGCAAAATTGAAGAGCAGGAAAAAAATATATGCCAACCTATGTGGAAAGTTTGCAGGACAAGAATGATGAATAAATACTTAAACATTCTTACTTGCAGGACTTGAACACCGCAAAGTGCAAAAAAATAGCTCCAACTGTCGACGCAAAACCCCAACCTTGCAAAGCCAAAGAAAACAAAAGCAAGCAGCAAGCAACAAACCAGTGAGAAAGCACCAACATGCCCAATTGCAGCTGCAGGACCTCAAACTCACAAACTTTAACCAAACAACAACAAGCATCAACCGACGAACCAACGAACAAGCAACAACCACTGAACCGGTAAACAATATATGTATCTTCAATGATGACCAAATTGCATCCCAAGCATAGAAAAAATCTGAAACATATGACGACCATGCGAGTGGAAATACTTAAACATTCTTACTTGCAAACTGCAAACAATAAACAACAAAGAACGAATACAAATGAAATTATGGTATCGAAACTTACTCGACAACGATGAACGACATAAGCACAGGTCCAATTGTGGGTGCAGGACTTGAACCCCGCAAAGTAAAAAGAATAGCTCCAACTGCGGGTGCAAGACCCCAACCCTACAAAGTTGAAGCAAACAAAACCAAGAAACAAGCACCAACAGGTCCAACCGCAGGTGCAAGTCCTCAACCTTGAAAATTTGAGCCAAACAACAACACGCAACAACCGACGAACCAAGAAACCAACGAACAAGTAGCGTCCATTGAACCAATAAACAATATATGTATCTTCAATGATGACTAAATTGCATTCCAAGCATAGAAGAAGTATGAAACATACGATGGCTATGCAACTGGTGGTGGACAACAGTATTGTCCAAATTCACTGCAACATTGTATGGAAAAATTCAAGGAAAAATGTGTTGTGAGAAGCCTATTTAGGTAAACATTTAAGGATGTCAGGGTTGTTTAAGGGCCTCGCGCTATGCAAACATTTAAGTTGTCAAGCATGTTTAAGGGCGTCACACTATGTAAACATTTAAGCTTCCAGGCCTATTCAAGTACCTCAAAAAGAGTGTCAATGCTCTAAACTTTCGGTATGTAAACATTTCAATACAAATAAAAATAATAAAAACATTAAAAAAGAGTGTAGATGCTTAGAATTTTTGGTATGTAAACATTTCAATAAAAATTTAAAAAATAAAAAAGAGCATCCAAGATCAAAACTTTGGATATCTAAACATTTACAACATTGGGAACAACATAGATGGAAATAAGACTTCCAATCTATTCTCCAATGAGACGATGACATATAAGGTTTTTTTTATTATATAAAAAATAATGGTTTTACTTCTATAGTTCGAACAATACAGATGATGCGAAAATTTATAGTCAAAGGACATATTAATATGAAGTCAACGAATTATCGATCGCTATAGTCCCTCTATGCCTTCGGCAGGGACTAATAAGTATTTTTTGAATTTTGGAAATCGAATTTGAAAAGTGGTAGGGGTTTCCAAATCCTTGAATTGAAGAGTTTGCAAATCCAATATGAGCAAGTGAGAGGAGTTTTTGAATATAAGAATATATCATTATTGACATGTAGTTCAATATATAATTAAGTTCATGTATTAGAAACAACGAGAATGTTCAGGGGTATAACGGTAATGAAAAAATGGTGCTCAATCAAGAAATTACTTCTATTTACCTATGTTATCAACTTAATTTGAAGATCCTTAAAGGTCGACATGACACCATTTTTCAAAGTTTTTGTATTATAAATAGAAACAACATTCATTGAATTCAAGTTTGTCTTGGATATTGTCTTGGATTTTAAGAATGTAAGAATGTCATTGAGACGATGATGTGCACAAAGTACATAAAAAAAATGAGGGGTGTGCTTTGATGGGCTTGATAAAATGGTGAAGCTCTTTGATGTCCAACTAAGATGACTCGACTCTTTGTCTTATGAAATCAACCATGCATTAATCACGGTTTATGTAAAGAAGAAAGAAAAAGAAAAGATTTATTTAATCTGAAGCAATATACCATGCCGCCCTTTGGTTTTTGTAAAGAAGAAAGAAGTGACTTATTTCATCTAAAGGAATCAACCTTGCCCCACTTAGTTTGTAGTGTGGCGACTCCATTTGATCTGTGGCATGAGGGTGTTTACAAGTGTTAACTCCAACATTATATAAATTGTTAAAATATAACACCAATCCACATTTTTTTGTTTTGCTTGTGATAGGATGTGGTAAAAATGGGTACAAATTGCATAGAATAGTTTTAAGGAAAATGATGATTTAGAAATATATTAAAAAAAAGGCCAACCAATCATATAAAGCTTTTACTCTCGCTCAACATGGTTCATAAAGGTCATGCAATGTTGTGTCTCAATGTAATTTACAAGATAACATAATTTATAAGATCACGTTGTGGTGTGTTGATGAAGGTCTCTAATGTAATAATCCATAAGACACGAGTCAATCCTATGGCCTTGTACAGATTCTTTCATAATTTACAGGATCATATAATTAATTATAAGATCAAGTTGTACTGTGTTCATGAAGGTCTTTTGTAATACCCCAAGGCCGAGCCCCTGATGTTCCTTAGAGGTTGGTGAGTTGTGCTAAATTGTAATGTTGCTTATAGGCTGGTGAGTCGAGTGGTTATAAGTCAAGAGACTTATGTGTTTATTAAGCTAGTGAGCCAAATGCCAAGGCCAATGAGCCTGATTTATTTTGTATATGTAAGTACTCGCATTATTAATAAAAAATATGCATCACTGTGTGTAGACCCTCCACAAAGAAAGAGTTATGGGGGACTAAGCTCCACTAGATAGGGTAAGGGAGGGGGGTAAGTGTCTAGGCCTAGGGGCTGAGCTAGGGGGATTACCTCTAAGGGGATACGATTTTATTATTATTTCCCAAAGGGTAAGGTGGGAATTGATTAGTGTTGTCCTAAGTTCCTGGAAAGGAATGTATGCTAAATGGAGTGCATGTAGCTCCAGGAAGACAGATGTCGACCTGGGCGCATGCAGTTAAAACCCAAAGATTCAAACCGTGATAAGGGCGATTTCCATTCTGCCATCCTCCGTCGGAGTTCGTTGGTCTTCTTCCACCTAAACCCGTTTTGCCTCTGTGTCTGACCTCTGCATACCCTCATGCATCTCTGAAACCAGAAACCATGAAGTCGTCTTGTGTTGCTTCCTGTGAAGCCTGACGCAATTGTAGTCACCCGAGCCATGTTGTGACTTAGCTTTGACTATTACCGTTTGGGTGTCCATACTCGTTTCCCCATTACTGATGTCACCCGTGAGATAACTGAGTGTTGAATGTTGTTGTTGTGACCTATGCCTGGTTGTAGTTGAGTCAAAGATTGGTTGAAGAGGTAGGTTTTCAGGCCTATGAGAAACTCTCCCAGGTGAGAGTTTTTTGGGAAGTGAGTTCTCCTAGAAGGGAGTCTCGTAGCAGCTACAATACTTTGAGACTTCTGGTCCAGCCTATTGTTGAAGCTCAAGGTAAGGGAGGTGTACTAGCCGATGGAATTGTATTAATGAAGGTGTATCCTCCTGGGGTGGAGCAGGCATGTGGGGAATGAGGGTCTATGGGTTGTGGGCATAAGTGGATCATAGGATAAAATATCCTTCCTGTTGCTTTGTGCAACTTCCTTGTTGTCCTTTCCCAACCTAGAATTCCCTTGCCCGGTGGAGTTTAGTCCCAGGTCGGGGGTGACCTACTGCTGAGAGTGATGAGCAATGCGGTCTAAGGCTGGGAGGTTCGTGGAAGGTCTGCACACAGTTGGTGGATTTACTCTAGCTAAAAGATAAGTATCATTTATGTGCTTAATTATGTATTTTATGCATGTTTTGTGATGCTTTAATGTTATCATGTATTCCGTTGCGTATATGAATTATTGTTAGTTCCATTGATTTTGTATGGTAGAAGTAATTTTGTGTTTATTGTGATTAAGTGTTTTAAATTCATTAAAATGAATATATATTATATAAGTGTATATTCTGCGTGGTAGCATTACCCGGTCTCTGGAAGGTCGGGGATGTTACAATATGGTATCAGAGCAAAGGTTTCAACACTGAGCCTAGATGGCCCATGTTAGTGGAAGTTGAAGTTAAAGTTTTGGAAAGAATTGTTGTCGAAGTAGAAAAAATTCGAGTTCAGAGCCAAGGTTTTAACGCCAAACCTTGATGGGCTGGATAAGTGGTCTCTAGACCCAAGGTTTCAAGTGGAAATTGTGTCTAGAGGAACCAATTTTGAACCTCAAAATGTTCCTGAGTGCTAAGAGGTTACTTTGGTCATGTTACGAAGCTTAGGAGGTGTAGCGGTATTATAAAACCGCGAAAGACATGGTATTTGGCCATAGAGAGAGAGAGAGAGATCACAACAATTGTGGTGTTGGGGCCGTAGGATTTGTTCGGAAGGAAGGGAAATCCTTTGTGACCGTCAGATCTAGAGAGGGAAGAGTGAAGAGTGTCAAAAGGGAAGAGTGTCAGCGGATTGGTTTGTTCGGGATTTCGGCGTTCGGGAGAATTAGTGTGTGCTGAGGAGAGAACTCCCGAAGTCCCGAAGAGCTGAGGTAGTGAGTCATGATGACGCCACTTGGATGGACGTGGACACATGGGATGTGTGCTACATGTCAGTGGGATTCGAACCCGTGGAAGGTTGAAATGCCATATGGAACGTGACATGTGACACCCATCTAATTGGGCCACGAGTCAGCCGCTAGTATTTCTCCACGTGGCACTCTGTATGAGCATGGTTAGTGGGACTTGAGGTTACATAATGAAGTTAAAGGTCGAAGGACCCACACTGGCATTGATCATGATACATCAAGATCGACGGCGAGGAGGCATTGCGGAGACCCAAGTTGCATGGGATTTAATTCTCCAATGCGGTCCCGCAATTCAAACCATGATTTCACTGAGGGGCTACATGTCAACATCAGAAGAATTGTGGGACGAAAGGTGGGTTACTCCAAACCGCTACCGCATGCCCCCGCAATAGGAAAATGTAAATAATGTAACGTAATGACGTCACCAAAGGTGACATGGAAGTGTTCTGAGATGAACGGTTTGGTGTATTGGGGAGGTGGGGATGTGAAATCCTCCAAAGTCCCGAAGCTCCAAAGTCTCGGAACTCAAACGCCTAAGGTTCCATAGTGAGTGATAATTGTTGGATGTTGGGTAGACATTGACTGTTGATCCACTCTACTTAGCAAGTTTGGTAATCTAGAACTCCGAGAGATTGTTGGGGGGGCGCTTTGAAAATTTCTGAAATTCGAAGGCTCGAGTAAGCACCTTTTGACCTAGCGCTTGGTCACGACCCATGATCACATGGGTTGGGGACTTAGAGAAAGGGGCTAGTGACCGAAAATTATTACAGAGCAGAGAAGAGCTCGAAAATAAAATGAAATCAAAACGTTTTCTTAAATCAGATTGGTTTATGAATACTGTGGGAATTGTTAAGGAATGATGGCCTGACAAATTCCACTTGATTGCACATTGTGTTTGCAGAGTTCAACGAGTGTCAGGACCGCATCGAATTGCCACTGAGTGCAGAGAAATGGAGGAGGCACAGAATGCTTCCAGTTCAGAGAATGAAGTAAAAGGAATGGATGTCCATTTAGGAGTTGAAGGATCGAACTCCAAGGGCATGGAGAAGAGATAGAGAAGGAAGGATACATGATGAAAATCATTGAACGATTACAGAACGATGCCCAGACTCACCGAGCAGATAATAGAAAGCTCATGAAAGCCAAGGATCAACAAGGAAAATTCAACTTAAAGTTGATGCAGAGTCTGGAAAGAATCGAAAAGAAGTTGGATAAGGAGAGTGACTCAAGCAAAACAGGGAGTTGCAAGACTCTTGAGAAGAAAAGAAGATCAAGAAGCGTTAGCAGGCATCATTGTCACTCCCCGAAACATTCCAATAAGGAGGCACACGGTAGTTCAAGCCCATATCCTACCAGAAAACATAGGAGATTTGGAGTGGATGAACTAAAGGGTGAAATGAACAAGATTAAACCTCCTAAATTTGACGAAGAACACAAGAAACATGAAGATGTTGAGACATGGTTGTTGGGCATGAGGAAATATTTCCAACTACATAACTATTCTTCTCATGCAGAGGGAAGAATTTTCATTTACCAACTTAAAGGAAAGGCATCCATTTGGTGGGAATAGCTTGTGCAAGTACAACACGTCAGAGAGAAGAATGTTACTTGGAGGGAGTTCAAGAGACATTTTGAAAAGAAATACTTAACTAAGAGGTATTATGACAGGAAAATGAAAGATTTCTTCGAACTCAAGCTGGGAAGTATGACCATTGATGAATATGAATGAAGGTTTTTGGAATTGTTGAATTATGTTCCCTTCATCAAGGACAAGACTATCAAAATTCAAAGGTATCTTAGTGGACTGCCATCTTCCATCAGTGACAAGATCCAATATGATGACCCAAAGACTATGGAGGAAACTATAAGGAGAGAAAAATGCTTATATGATCAGCAAAAAGAAAAGCCTACTTTCAAAAAAACTTGGGAAGACAAGAAGAAGTTTAAGAGGGAGCAGAGGAAAAAGGCAATCAAACCACCATTTTTCAGAAATAGCCCTCAAGGACAGCCAGGTTTTAGAGAGCCCGGGAAGACTGAAGTAGGTGGACAAATGCCAAGACAACCACCTATGGAATGTTGGGGTTGTAAAGGAAATCATAGGTACAGAGATTGCCCCCACAGAAATGACAAAGTGAGAGTTGTACACAATGTTCAACAAGTTGAAACAGTGGAGGACATGGGCAGTATAATACCAAGGATCTACGTAGCCCTGGACAACAAGCAAGCAGAATATCAGTCGCACATGATTGAAGTGGAAGGTATGATCAACAACCATGCCTTTACTATTTTAATTGATTCACGGGATAGCCATAGTTATATAAATCCTAGAGTGGTGGAAAGTTTGCAATTGTCAAGAAGAAAACATGGAAAATCTTGGTTAGTGCAGCTAGCTACAGGAACCAAGTGAAAGGTTACGAAATTGGTTAAGTCATGTCCAGTGGACATGAATGGAATGAACACAAGGGTTGAATTGAATATTCTGCCTTTAGGTTCCTATGACTATCTAATTGGGGTGGATTGGTTGGACCAGAACCATGCCATCTTAGATTGTCGTAACAAGGCATTCACTTGCCTGGATGAGGAAGGAAATCGGAAAACAGTCCAAGGAATTCCCAGAACTGTTGCTATCAGAGAAATCTCAGCAATGCAGCTGAAGAAGTGCTATAGGAAAGGCTATCAATTATTTGCAGCCCACTTGGAGGAAGCACCTGAGGATAAGGTGTCAAATATTGAAGTCCATGCGGTATTAAAGGAGTTTGAGGATGTATTCCAGGAGGTACCAGGACTACCCCCAAAAAGAGATATTGACTTCTTTGTAAACCTGATTCCTGGAGTAGCTCCAGTGTCAAAAAATCCTTACATAATGAGTACACCAGAGCTAAAAGAACTACAATTGCAGCTTGAAGAGATTCTGAAGAAGGGGTATATATGCCCAAGTGTGTCACCTTGGGGTGCCCCGGTCCTATTCGTGAAGAAGAAAGATGGGACATTGAGATTGTGTATCAATTTCAAACAATTGAACAAAGTGACTATAAAGAAAAATTATCATCTCCCAAGGATCGATGATCTCTTTGATCAATTGAAGGATGCCAAGATATTTTTGAAAATAGATATCAAGTCAGGATATCACCAGGTAAGAATAAAGGATGAAGACATCAACAAGACCGCCTTCAGAACAAGGTATGGTCATTATGAATTCACAGTGGTGTCGTTTGGGTTTTCAAATGCACCTGTTGTTTTCACGTGTTTAATGAATGGGGCATTCAGGGAATATCTAGACAAGTTTGTCATAGTCTTTTTGGATGACATCCTGGTGTATTCCAAGTCAGAGGAAGAGCATTAAAAACATCTGAAGATGTTCCTGCAAGTGCTAAGAGACCACCAATTGTGTTAGCACTAGAAGTCCCCTCCAGATTGTGTTGGAGGTAAGCCCAATACCCATCAGAGTTTTATATGTCACGGGTTGGTTTTATACGAGGTCAAATGGGCGCAGACTCAAGATGATATCATTTTAACTCAGAAAACTAGGCCAGAAATACATAGGGAAGTGAGGGCCACAACTAACTTCAGTCAGGAAAATGAGTTTAAATGTGAGCAGAGGGAAGACTTAATGAGAAAGGTGAACGAGACTGCTATGGGCATCAGGCCTTCTAGCAGATCGAAGAAGAAAATCTCAAACTCAAGATCACTCTTGAGCTCAAGCTTCAGACATTGCAATATGTCCAAATGACACAACTGCAACAACAGAATGATCAAACCTCCATCATCCTTCAACTACAACGACTCGACTGGATCTTCCATGCCCGAGCCATCTAGTGTAAGAGGGAAAAGACAACACCGGGAACTGAGTAAAACCGATCACGATGTAGCTGTAATCAAACCTACATTATAACAGCATAACAATCCTCGGTTGGATCATCCATACCCGAGTGTTTCAACAAAGCTAAACAAACAGATGGAAAGAGGTTGAATTCTATTAATCTAACAGTCTCAAATCAAAATACACAACCAGAGCTTCATCAAAAACTTTACAATCAAGAGCCTAGCTCAATCATCGACCTCTAATAAAAATTAAAACTACATACATATACTCAAAAATTCACCTCCCAGAGGCGTGCTTGAACCACTGCATTAACATTTTCAGTCGGCACCTGCTCTGTTAGATTGTGTAGGCCTCCTCATGTCATATGCGAGCCAGACGTCGTTATGTGCTTTATAGGAAAAATTGTCCATAATTGACAGTCTGCCTTTACGGCCGCTCTCTGCATGTTTTCCATTTATGGGGTGAGATGAGGTCTCAAATGTCGCCTCACTTTCATGAACTGTCTGCATCAGGATCAGGACGGGACCGAGTCGACTTGGCACCTGGAAAACGTGGCAGCCTCTTTCTACGGCCAACACCGGTGTTTCGGCCCCTGGCATAGCTCACGTGAACTATGCACCTTTGCCCGCATGCAACCCTGGGTCATGACCCAACGCTTATCTCCACAAGTGCTCCAGGATTTCACCCTTCGGGAATCCTCATATCACTTGACAACAGAATCCCCGACTCCTAATTTGACGAAATCGCCCTACTCGGATCAACGATCGAGCTTTCTTTCCATCTGACAGCTGAGGCTCCTCACGATGGGCGCCAACCTTTTCACATGACCTCAGGTTGCGACCTTGGGCCCACTCTCGAGTGCTTTGCAACTTCGAGCTCCAGGTGCACTGATGTGAGCCACTTCTGACTCTACTGATCCCCAAACTCCCAAACTGAAGCTTAGCGAGCGCTAGCTCCCCTCTGATATGTGCACGCCTTAGCACAACGCACCCCAACTTTGGATGACACACATTTGTGGGTTTTTTAGCCCCCTTATTTCACATTTTGTCACCCAAGGGCCAAATCCAAAGGAAAAGCATCCCCCTACAAGAATATGTGATAACATTAGGCTCCATGGGGGATAAAGTCGTCCCTGCGAGGCTCTAAGAACTCCTTTTGCAGTTCCAATCGCCTTCTGCATTGGGCTATCGAGTCAAGCTCAAAACACCCTGCTGAGGACTACAGGCCGACAAACACACTATTCTAAACGAAAGCAAATACATGGGCTCCAAAGGAGCTTATTTATGTACATTCCTATACTAATTGATTTTTTACATAGTGCTAGGTGAAATAAAACTTCCACCATAGCCATTCAAGTAACTTCCTAACTGGAAGCTCATCTACTTTGTCGGTGATGAATAACAGATGATGCAATTGTGACAACAAAACGATTACATCCTTCAGCTTTCCTCCAGATGGAAATGGTGGGATCAGACCTGGAGGCTTCAAATCATGGAGGAAATGCAACTGCATGTACTCCCCCATAGGTTCATAGAATGAGCGACAAACTTCAGAAAATTTGTAGTAGAAAGCCTGCTTTGCTCCACAGCTACTCACGCATGGCTGAATGTCTCTAGCAAGCGCAGGTGGGTGAAAGGCTGATGCAGGTTGCTAATCCACTTCCCCCTTGTCTGCTCTGATAACATCTGCTAGTTGATGGCACAAAATCTCCTCATGTATATCAATGGATGGCTCCTCCTCTTTATCATGCTACTTAGTGTCTTCATAGTGATTAAATGTAGGATAATCTTGTTGCTCATCATCACTGGAATAATCATAGAAAATGGGTTGTCCTTCATATCTATGATCAACCTTTAAAACAATAATTCCATCAAGAATGTAACTGTTAAAAATACCCATTTCAGGGACAACAGTAAATGTTGCTTCTAGCTGCTCATACACATGATTTTTCTCTTCAATCCTAGGTGAAAAAATATCATGGGAAACCTCTTGAAGGAAAAGGGAAGAATCCTCCTCCACAACCATCTCTTCTTTTAAATCTGAGACAACAGGTGTATAAGGGGCAGAATATGATACATCCATTGCTATGTAATCATCAACGCTATTATCAATCATACCTGGAAGGCCTTCTTCATCATAAGCAGGGCTGGTCAAAACATATGTCTCATGAATAGAAATATCCTCTGCACTTTTTCTTTCATTCAGACCTTCACCAGACTCATCACATGAGGAAGACTCTATCATTTGCTCGATGTGGGATGCAAACTTCTTACAACAATCATCCAATATAAGATTAGACATGTAAATATCCTTGTAATATAAATAAAAAGCATCGTGAAAATCCTTCAAAGAATGGATACTAGCAGCAGGGAGAGATTGCACCATTCACGAGCATCTTCCTCCAAATAAAATCTGAACATCTTGATCAAGACATCCTCATGAACAAAATTGTGCTCAAGCATGCATATATGAAAATTAAACAAGTGTTCACCAGGATGATCATGCTTGCTTCCTCTGAATCTTGGAAGATAATCGTCCCATTCATTTATAGCAGGGACAACATTTGGAAAACCAAGAACAAAGGAGAAATTAAAAGGAGCAAACCTCCGAGCCAAGATTTTTTCCATTTCAGACCAGTGGAGTGACCGATTGATTCTTTAAACATGGAGTCGTCAGGTGAATGATATGCAGCCTGAATGCATCTGGTATTTGTTCACCATCAAAGACCAGATCTGATCGTGGTCGTTCTCCCAGGGAACTTTCCAAGCTAAGGAAGCAGCTGCTAAAAGCCTTCTCGAGAAAGCTTCTTTGGGTCAGCTTCAGGTGTGCTAGAGGTAGCCACAAATTAAATAGTGGAGTTGACATGTGCAAGCTGCAATCTTCAATGGTTCTGATATCTGATGCACCCTCAGAATCAGAAGCTCTTTGTCGTTCTATCCCAAGGAAATTTCTTCAATTCGTTCCCCGACAACGACGCCAGAAATGTTATCACTAGAAGTCACCTCCAGATTCTGTTGGAGGTAAGCCCAGTACCCATCAAAGTTTTATATGTCACAGGTTGGTTTTATACGAGGTCAAATGGGCACAAACTCAAGATGATATCGTTTTAACTCGGAAAACTAGGCCAGAAATGCACAAGGAAGTGAGGGCCACAACTAACTTCAGTCAGGAAAATGTTGAAATAATGTAACTGCAAAGTGTATTCTTATTCTTATTTGATATATTATTCATTGGATCAATACCCATTGTGGATTGATCGTGTCGGCTATTGTAAAGGACCAAATCCCCTTTTGCGGATTGGTCATAATGTAATTGTAATAGGCAAAAGAAGAAGTCGGCCCCAGAATATATTTAAGAGGCTCCAGAATATAATAAAGGTGGTTATAACCACCCAGTTTGAGAAGTCGGCCCTGTCAGTGAAGAGACACTTCACACGTGCCAGATTTGTATAAATAAGGAGGCTAGTGCCTCACTTAGATACACACCTCACTTGTTCATTGAGAGATAAGTTTCAGAGCTGCAATTGGAGAAGAGAAAGAGGCACATCTTTGGGAGAGGACATTATGTACTTGTTTGAGTTATCTCTTGGCATTGTATTGGCTATCTATAATAAGGAAGTTTTTATGGGTTTTCTTCCCCTAGAGGGTTTCCCAGGATAAATGTTGTGTCTCTTTGTGATTGTGTATTTCTTAGTGATCTTGTCTTATGTTGTTTTTATCTATTGAAATGCAAAGAACTATAATAATGGCTTAAACATTAGCATGGTTTCAGAGCCAAGCTGAAGAGAGCATCTTTCACAAGAGAAAAGTGAAAAACGCCATTGTTGTCGTACATGCAAATTAGGGCTTTTTGTTGGTGAGGTATTTCAGCCCTAAAACCATCTAGAAAAGTGTGCCCTCCCTCAAGGATCATTTTGGTACCTTCAGCGCACCTTTTCAGTGGCTAGATCTCCCAAAAAGTGAAACCCTAGTTTCACAAAGTACCAGAAATCCGCAGATCAAGTTTGAGGGGGTAAAAGTTGGATTTTCAAAAATCTGACTGCACTAGCTTACTCGCCTCAGCTCAATGCATATATACCCTGGATCAGAATTTCAAAATTCAAAGTTTGAAAAATTAGGGTTTCCTCATAAAACCCTAAGTTGCAGTTGCAGTTGCAGTTGTAGTCTCAGAACGAGTTGCAACCGTACTACCAGTTGTAGTCACCCTTGAAGTTTTTAAGAGTTGGTAATGATTACCACTGCTGCCAGATGGTGCCACCACCTGCAAATGCTATCAGAGGTATGTACTCACACATGTTTAAATGGTTAAACTTTAAAGAGTATTTGTAGGAGAAGGGATCTCTTTCCATAGATCCAGAAGGATCTCAAGATCCAACACATTCAGAGGAATGATGCAACCCAGGTGTGATTATTCTATTATGCATCTATTTGTTATGACATTATCTTGATCAGTGTTTCATGTTGAAGCCATGATCAAGGTATTAGATGGATTAAAAGTAGAGATCATAGAATTTATTCTCTAATCTAACCCTATGTCAAGAGAGCATATTGTCCTAGTACAAAAGACAGGTTGAAGAAAACACTTGTCATCTTGAGTGAAGGAGACTCAAAAGAAAAGCAAGAACTCATTCCCGAGGACAAGGCTCCAGGTTTGATTAATCAAGTTAATAAGATTCAAAGGTACACATGACAAGTTGATGACTATAGTTGAGATAACAGTCCTTGTAAAATATCAGACTTGATAGCATGTGAGCATATGGAGGTAAATGATTAACGTAATCATTTGTCTGATACAACTAACACCTCCTCTAGGAAGAATCTCATGTGTTAGCTCCAGGTTTCCATGAAGGAATGTTTGAACACAACATTATGAGAGTGTTGACCTCCTTTCGTATTGTATTCCTTACCTTTAATCTTTGCTTCAGACAAATTACAAGTGATAGCTCTAAAGGAGCTACTGTGATGATTGTTCGTGCTATTGCTTTATATTATCAAAAGGATATTATTCTTGCTTGTTTTTTTGTTGACCTTGCTCCAGGTCACAGGTAATAACCCCGAGGAAGTTATAGTAAAGGTTGCAGAAGGCAACATGCTAAAGGAGAGACCATAAAATAAGCAATCATCATTGGAAAAGAAGAAGGTGGCTTGCATAAGCTAAAGGGTCACTCAGAAGTTTCCATGACCCACACCATTGAGAATCCATGTGAACTTTGGCATAGAATATTAGCTAATATTAACTACAAGGTGCTACCATACATATGCAAAGCGGTCACAGGTTTACCAGAACTCAAGGTTGACCATGAAGGCGTATGCAATGGATGTGCACAAGGGAAGAACATCAAGAACCCTTTTTCGAAGAAAGACAGCAAAGCAGAAGGAGTCCTAGAACTCATTCATTCAGATGTATGTGGCCCAATGCCATCGTCCTCCATTAGTGGGTATGTATATTATGTATCATTTATTGATGATTATTCCCGTAAGACCTGGGTATATTTTTTTGAAATCTAAAGATGAAGTGTTCAGCAAGTTCAAGGAATTCAAAGCCTTGATAGAGAATCTTTCTGAAAGAAA
>ML788379.1:17640-37354 GCA_009831015.1 Picea engelmannii
AACACTTATTGAATAACTAACTCTTTTGTAGTTATCTCTTCTTTCATGATTTCTTCCCTCTTCCTCCTGTCTTGAGTTTGATCTATTCTTTGCTTGCCTTTGTGTTGGCAGCCAAATCACATTTTTCCATTGTCTTATAAGCTTCCTACACCAATGTTTTGCAAACATCGATTTTTCGTCGCAATCTTCAAATGAACGACACTTTTATTCTTTGCGCCTTTTGCACGATTATTTTCATTTTGTTTTCACGACTGTAAGCATGAAAACATTGGTCTTTCGAAGCCGCATTAGAATCACTATTTGAACTGTCATTATCTTTCTTGTCAATATACCTATTGCACTTGCATTTCATTTATCGCTATGCAATTTCCAAAAGCCCTTTCGATCTGTACTCATTGGACATTCTTGTATTGATTGTATGACTTGGTTTCATTAAGTTTGTAAGGCATTGGCAATTGGATTTGCGTTTTATTGGACCTACTTGACCTTTGGTTTCATGAAAATACATAGGGGTTATGATTAAATCCTTCATATGTATCTTTTTATATAATGCCTATGTTCGTTTTTTCATAACTATTGGTATGTTGATTATACAAAGACCCATCGGCACATTGGTTAAACTATTGATATGAGTTGATACATTGGCGCATGGTTAAATATTTGATTTTGGTTTTAAATTGAATAATTGATGGTTTAAAACTTTGGCACAACGTTGATTGTGCGCGTTGGTTTATACACTTACCATTTGATTCATTGGTCGACCAAATGACATGACTATTGAGTTATGCTATAATGGGTAGAATAGCTATAAGTTGGTGGTTGTACTTTGTAAATAACTATTTTGCATGGCAGAGATAAACTCCACCACCTTCGCACGATGGCATTTATGCCTATCCCTTATTCATCGTTTACCTCTATTAGCTCAGATAGCCTCACATGCATTCTGCTTCTGTGTGTGCTATGACCCAAACCCTGGACTTACCGTGTGTTCGGCTCCATGGCACCAGTCGTGCGAATCGAGCCAAACAGCGACCAAGCCTTGTTAATGTTTGACAATGCCCAGAAAGACTTGGAGGCTAACGGTTGGCTCACCTTCGTGCAGAGATTTGAGGGTTTTAACTTATTTGTGGCACAATAGTTCACTTTGAATTTCGATGGTTGTAGATCCAAGGTGGGTGACATCTAGTTGGAAATCGATGAGGGATTTATCAGTTTTGCTACAGGGTTACCTACCACGGGTCAGCGTTGGTTCAAAAATTTGAAAGTAGAAGAGGTTCCATGGCCGTTGTTGTTTCTCTCTCGCAAAGTCACCTCTTGTGACAGAGGTATGCCCATATATATGCTTAAACCACGATGGGACAACCTTTTGATGCTAGTCAAGTAGTTCGTGACCTATGAAGGTTGATACAGACTCATTTTTCTCTACCACCTGCGGTTGCTAATGAACTTTATAGGGTATCTGTTGAACATGCCTTTCTACTTTCAGCGCAGCTTATATAAAATGTTGAAAAGGTTTAAAAAGGAGAAGGCTGACAGTAGCCTGTTCCACCATGGGCTTATTAAACTTATCATTGTTTATCACTTGAGTTTACATGGCAATAGCTGGAAAGATTTCGTCGCTTGAAATGGTTTCGATGACACAAACCCTATACAGGTTGACAAGCTTGTGGTGAATGAAACCAAGGCCAGGCCACCCGTGCCCTTCCATATCCTATTGCCCACTTCTAAGCTTTTGGTCGACCCTACTTTTGACTTACCAGATGTTGGAACTGAGAAGGCCGAGACTATTAAAAAGCCTATAAGAAAAAATCCCAGGCAAACCCTACTGCTAATGCAAAGGGTAAAAAGAATGCTCGGCTTATTTCAACGATGGCTAGAAACAAACCTACACCCTCTATTGAGTCAAAGCCTATAATCCTTAGTGAGGATTTGGATTCTGACGTAGAACGTTTTCTAGCTAGTGAGTACCCTTACTCACAGGGTTTATGCCCCGAGCCACCTTATGATTTTGTGACGAATCTTCCTCCCTGTCTAAGGAATAACCCTAGCTACCTTAGTATCAAATTGCCTAACGAAACCCTCAGTAATGTGTTCAAACGCTCGCCTGCTCTTTCAACACCCACATAGCCATCATGTGACCAATGTGACCTATGGTTGGAACGATACTACATTGACGTTCCCCTACTTCAATCAAAAATTCAATCGCTGGAAAGTCAAGTTGCAGTATTGACTAGCCAAAGAGACCAGCTCCAAGCAACTGATAAAAAGCAGAAGACGACTGGCTCTATAGTTTTCAAGAATGTTGAATCGTCCACGACCGTTATCAACTCCAAATTGTCGTGATCCAGCCATACAGGTATGAATTTTGATATTGTTTTAGTTTTGTGGATGATCAAGGTTAATATAGTGATTTGGATTTTGTTTTCAAATAGCTCTATCTCTCGTTCAAATGCCTCTATCATTCAATGTTCATCCTGTACATTGTTTCGCTTTGCTAAAAATAAATGGAGTTTCGTTTTGATACATGATTTGATCAGTCCTAGTTCAGTCACCAGTATATTTTTATTAGGATTTTATTGGTTTTCGATTGGATTTGATTTGATTGAGTTAACGAAACTCATGGTTTGCTTTCAATTGAATTCGTTTTGCATCTACTCCAAACAGTAAGTTTTTATGCTCAATTTAGAATATGATCATGTTTCGATTCGATTTCGTTATGGTTCATATGCTGCGATTGGAAAGAGATTTCAATAAGATTGATTGTTACGATCTTGTGATATGTCATGTAATCTTCTCAAAACAGGAATACAACTTTGTTCAGTTTCAATTTGGAAGGAACTACACTATTTCGTATGAAAACAATGCTCTCAGTTAAGCCTGTGCAAATGCGCCCGAATTGTGGAATGGTTTTGATTCATAATGACTATGTTAAAACCTTTTTCTGTTTGATTCACTCTTATTCTGATTGGATTATCCCATATCTTGAGTTGGCAAGATTGTTTTATGAGATGGATTCGTGTTTTAATTGCTGCTCTGTTTGATTTGTAAAACAGATTGATCAACATTCGTTATTTTTTTTCTGATTATAATTCATTGTCAAATGAACGATTTTGATCAAAGACAATCGATCTTGTTTGCCCATAACAAATTGCGAATTTTGTTACCAGTCAATCGATCCTGTTATTGATTTTCATGCCAGTTTGAATTGATCTAATCGTGGCATGAATCGTTTGCTATGTCAACACAGTTATAACGATTTGAAAATGATCTTGTCGAATTCATATCTCCTGTTGATAAGGCAGCGTAACAATTTCTTGCGATTTATTTTCATTATGTTGAATTTGATTTGATATGAAACGATTGCATTGTTGTTCCATATAATTTTGTCACCCGACTTTGTGGTAACAAACAAAACAGAGTACGCCTATCTCTGTAGTCATTTAATTGATTTGGATCCTGTTTGATTTCGAATGGTATAACAATTTCAAATTGAATGATTCGTTTTCAAATAGTTATTGGATGTTAATTGAATTTGATTTTTTTTAAAAAGAAAAAAGATTTTTAATCAATTTTGATGCTGATTCTATGTCTTATTTAGACCGGCTACAGAATCGCAAGATTTTGTAGCTAGTCTATAGGATTAGATTTTTATCATTTTGTTAATAAAGAATCCTTCTAACTTGTTCATTTTTGGCCCTTTTCAGGTAAATTCGAATTGAATGGGACATGTTGGACAGGCTAGGGGAATATTTGTGTATTTTAGTTTTACTTTAGATTCTTAGTTTAGTGAAACTTGGGATATCTTCCCAGATTTTATGTAAACAGTTTGATAACTTCCACAGGGAGGTTTTACCCTATGGAAAAACTTATAAATACTTATTATTTTTGTAATAAGGATCATCCTCACTTGTGGGAGAACCATGATTATGGATTTCTAATACAAACTGAGATAGAAGTTGATGTTCGGCTACAGCTTTCGCTTTCATAATATCAATCTTTTGTTTCATGTTTATGCTTATCAATTTGCACTTGATTAGTGACTACTTTAGCTATCATAGTCTTTTGCAGAATGATATGATTGAATTAATGTGATCCATGTCTGATTTCTTTCACTTATTTAAAGAATACAGCAATCACTTAGTTCAGCTAATGAATGACAGATTTCTCTTCTTCGTCAATTGAACTATTATGTATAGATCTTTGCATACAGGTTTATCTAACTGTGAAGATTTATAAATTATAAGATTGTTGTTATCTTTACGTCTTGTTTGTCCTGTAATCAAACTTGTAGAGCACTGCAGCGTATCATTTACGAGAAGCTCCTAGATAATACAGTGCGGGTTTCCTCCCTCCGATCAGCTAAGACAATCATCATACACAGGACAAATCTGGAGCATTCCTCCAGGTCAGTTTGTAATTTATTTTCATTAATTTGTTAGAATTTTAGTTAGATATATTTGTATGTTAGATTAGCGATTTAGTCTAGTTATTTTTGTTTTATTTCTTGTTCATAAAATCATAAAATCAACAAAAAATATCTTTTTCTGTCATCAGGGCAGAATATAAATGAATTTTTCAGGTTTTATTTAAATATGTAAATTGTGGATATTGTACATTTTGTGAATAAGTTATGTTTCAATTAGTGGTTAGATAGTTAATTAGTTAGAGTTAGTATATCAGTAGTTAGTAGATTGTATATATAGACTAGTTAGATTAGTTTATTTTGTTTTAATTAGTTTTAGTTTAGTTTGTTTGATAGTTAGTTTTAGTTAGATTAGTTTATTAGTTTTTTTTATTTTGTTTTTAGTTAGTTTAGTTAGTTTAGAATAGTTTTTCTTTTTTTGTTTTCTTAGGACCTTAGATCGGCTAGTGGAGCCGCTTAACCCGTCAGGGTGGTTCATTCCAAACGGCTTGGGTTATTAGACAACCCCAGACCGGTTCCATTCTTCCAGTTGACGGATGGTCGATTTCGCCCGTCAACAAATGGCACTAGAAGGAGGGCCTGACCTTAATTAATGGCACGAGGCGGTCGCAAGAATCCTCCCCCCCCCCTAATCGATCACCTATAGTGACTAGAAGCCATTCANTGATAATATCCCCCCTCAAACAACAACTACTTCAACCGACGATCCACAGATCACAGTTGAGCCAACAACCCCTAATCCTACAGGTGGTGACATACAAGAGATTGTCCGTCAATCTCTTATAAAAACACATAGTGCCTTAGCTCATCTGAGGCAACCAAACCGTCCGTGGGGTCAACCTTTGGACTTATCTGATATCAAAGAACAATTAGGAGACACTAACCTCACTGTGAATCCCAGAAATCCAATCTTAAATCCTACTGCAGGAGGATCTGGGATACCTCCTTCACCACCTCCATCATCTCCTTCCTCTTCTGGAGGATATTCCTCTGACGAAGGCGATTCCCCTTCTCAGCCTTCCACACCAACTATCCCAATGGAAAATTAGAACAACCCTGCTAGACCCTGGCTTGATCAAGATGTCGTAGCTGTACCTGGAGCTCAGCACCCTCTACCTAAACATCCAGAAAAATGGCTTCCCAAGTTTGACCCTGACTCAAAACAGATCGCTGAAGATCACATTAAAATTTTTATGTTAGCCATTAGACTCCGTAATGTTGAACATGAATACGTTATCTGTAGGTTGTTCCCTTATACCTTCGAGGGCAATGCATCCACATGGTACTTTGCCCAACAACCCCATACCATCGTGTCTTGGGAAAAGTTCGAATCATGCTTTTTAGAAAATTTTGGAGACGGTAAACCTCCGGAAGTCCTAGTCATGGACCTTTCTAGCTTAAGAATGAACCCAGAAGAAAAAGTGAAAGACTTTAATCAAAGATTCTTAACACTTAAAAACTGAATCCCTGCAGATTCCATGCCTGCCGAGATTCTTATAATAGCTTACTACACTAAAGCTTTACATCAAAGCATAGCTATTTGGGTTAAACTATCTAAGAAATCCACGTTGTTAGAAGCCTTCGAGGAGGCTAGCCAGATTGAAAAAGACATACTTAGTCTTAAAGACTCTACCAACAATGAAACTGAGACTAGTTCTTCTTCCAAAAAGAAGATTGAAATCCTCCCCAGACCCATTCAAAGTAAAACACAACCTGGAAAATCTGATTTAGAGAACTTAACTAAAGTTGTTCAAAAACTGTCAAATCAAGTTATCGACTTAAAAAGGTCGACCGAAGAAGCTTCCTCGAGCAAAGGACCTTACAAACCCCTGTTCTGGAATCCTTTTCCTACCAACCGACCTAATCCAACGACCGAAGGCCTTAATCTAGAAATCCTGCAATGCACCCTTCAAACAATTCTAGAAGCCCAAGATAACTTGATGCCTCCTGAGATCCCTCAAGAGGTATTTGAACAAGAAACAGTTCAAGAAGAAGATTCTTCTCCAAACATTTTTGGACACTTCTCGGATAGCATCTTCCAAGCTAACTTTGAGACAGTTCATTCTTATAATACCAGGAGTAAGACAACAAACAAACCTTCTACTGAAAACACTACAACTTCGCCTCCAAAGCAATCTAAATCAGCTGAGACTAAATAGAGTAATGTGAACCCCAACTTAGATTATGATGTTGTTGAAGATCTAAAAAAGTTAAGGGCTAACATTTCTATTTATGAGTTATTGAAGTTTCCATTTCTGCTTCAAAAAATGTTGCAAAATATTTTAGAGAATGACAAAAATGGTAATTCTAATGGTAACAAGCTTGTACAAAACAAAGTCCCTCAGAAGACTTCCACTAAAAATAATCCTGATCCTCAAGATAAAGGAAGCTTTCTTGTAAGTAATGTAAATAATGTAAATAATGTAGATAAAGTAGCCTTAGAAACTGCGAGTATAAAGCCACAAGCTACTACTCTTAATACTCGCAAAAATGTACCTCCTTTCTTGTTAACTTTCGAAATTTTCAATAGAAACGTGCATAATTGTATGGTGGACTCAGGGGCGTCATCCAATGTGATGCCTTGGTCTGTTTGCCAGAAGATTAACGTTGAAGTGGAACCGTCTACTTTAAAAATCATACAACTTGATCGAACCAATGTTAAAGTTATAGGTGAACTAAAAAATGTACTTATTAGATTATCGTCTAACCCCAAGGTTCATCAGGTTATTGATATAATCATTGTGGATATTCCAGAAGTGTATGGTCTATTTTTAAGAAGGGACTGGTCGAAGCAACTACATGGTTACTTCGCGACAGACTGGTCTCACCTATGGCTTCAAGAGAATGACAAGCCTAACAAGATCAGGGTGAATTGTGAACGCTACCTTAAGTTCACGGTCACAGATTTGAACGATCCTAACGAACCATATACACCTTCTAATGATTCACCCGAAGTCCAAGGGATGGACACCTTCTTTGACAATTTCATGGTGAGGCTTCACCTATCATCAATCCAAAACAACAGTCCGATATTGTAGCATATATGCAACCAACAGCTTCTATACAACGGTCTCATGTGCCCGATGGAAATCAAATTTGGTCTCTTTATTTCGACGGATCCAAGTCTAAAGAAGGAGCTGGTGCAGGCTGCATCATTATCGATCCGGCAGGTAACAAGATGTTAATTTCATGTAGACTAGAATTTGAATGTACTAATAATACTGTAGAATATGAGGCTTTACTGCAAGGTCTCAGAAAAGCTCTGGCTATGAACATTCAAAACCTGGTTGTATTTGGCAACTCTGACATAGTGGTTAGATAGGTAAGAGATTCTATCCACTATCTTTCTCTGCATCTCAAGAGCTACCAATCTGAGGTATGGAGTTTAATGAATAAATTTTCTGCTTTCAATATAAATTCCATTCCTAGATTAAATAATGCTGAAGCAGATCTATTAGCTAATGTATTTTCTAAACTTCTTCCTGTAGAAGGCTTGTCCCCAGACGCATTCTCCGTTGAGCTATTGTTTCGACCATCCATTCCCGACAACATCACGAACTGGAGATTCTTTGACGACGATCAACAGATCATCGACTTTCTTCACATGGAAGAAACCTTTCAAGGCGCGGTGATAGATGAACATGCGCCCGATGACAAT
Source organism: Picea engelmannii (assembly GCA_009831015.1). Classification (NCBI taxonomy): domain Eukaryota; kingdom Viridiplantae; phylum Streptophyta; class Pinopsida; order Pinales; family Pinaceae; genus Picea; species Picea engelmannii. The sequence continues at coordinate 25,722 of ML788379.1, forward strand.
TTGCATGATTTTACGGTAATACCTAATCCGAAAACTCCTGAAGCTCTGTCGGACATGGTAAATTCCATATCCAAATCTATAGTTAGATTAGAGAAGTTTTATCATTTTGAAGATAAATTTAAAAAGACGGTCAACTGTAAAACCAATAGTTCCTCGTTGTCTTATGAAAAAGTAAACTTAGGAACTAATGAAAATCCTCAGTGCATTAACCTAGGCTTGGGATGTTCTCGACAAGAAAAATATGCATTTGTTAAATTATTTAAAGAATTTAAGGATGTCTTTGCATGGACGTATGATGATCTTAAAACTTTCGATCCTAATATCATATAGCATGTCATCCCGATGAAGCCCCAAACCTTACCCTTTCAACAAAAATCGAGGAAAATGCACCCTAAACTTGAACCGACCCTTCAAAAAGAATTGAATAAGCTCATTAATGCTAAAATAAATTTTCCTATTAGGCACACTCAATGGGTTTCTAACCTTGTCCCAGTTCAGAAGAAAAACGGGGAAATCCAACTCTGCGTCGATTTCCAAAACCTCAATAGAGCATTTGATAAAGATAACTATCATGTCCCGCCCATGGAACAGATCCTTCAAAAGGTATCTGGTTCCGAGAGAATATCCTTGTTAGATGGTTTCTCTGGATACAACCAAGTCCTGATGTCTCCACCAAACCAACTCAAAACTACCTTCCGTACCCCGTGGGGCACTTATGCTTATCGTAAAATGCCCTTTGGATTGATTAATGCAAGTGCCACCTTTCAGAGAGCAATGGAAATTGCTTTCCGAGGCTTAATCAATCAGTCTATCGTAGTTTACTTAGATGATGTGACTGTTTATTCTAAAAACAAAGACGATCATCTAGCTCACTTACGAGCCGTTCTACTGCGATGTCGTAAGTACGACATCTCCCTGAATCCTAAAAAGTCCATCTTTGCAGTAGAACAGGGTAAACTCTTAGGACTCATTGTGTGTAGCGAAGGAATGATTATTGACCCCAATAGGACTCAAGTCATCGCAAAACTTCCCCCTCCTACATCCAAAAAATCCATGCAGTCTTTCTTAGGCCAGATTAACTTCATGAGGAGATTCATCCCCAGTTTCTCCGAAATGGTCAGGCCTTTACAGAATTTGATTAAGAAAGACACCCAATATCACTAGGGACCCATATAAAATTAGGCTTTCAATGCAATAAAGAAGGCCATAATAGACGCTCTATCTCTCATGAGCCCTGATTTCTCTCAAGATTTTACACTCTATACTTTTGCTTTTGACTGTTCCTACGCCGCCGTCCTATCTCAGAAGAATGTCGAGAACCACGAAGTACCCATCGCCTTTATGAGATCTTCTTTCAAAGGCACTGAACTTAACTATATAGCGGTTGATCAGCAAGCCTACGTTGTTTTCAAAGCAGTCAAACACTTCCGGTCCTATATTTTGAAGTCATTGTCCCCTACCCAGCCGTAAGGAACTTGTTAGTGCAGAAGGAGTTAGGAGAAAAGAGAGCTAACTGGGTCACCTCCTTGCAGGAGTATGACTTAGAAATCACCCTAGCTTAGATTGTGAGAGGCAAAGAGTTATGTAAGTTGGTTACTAATTCAGAGAGAGGACAACAATAATAAAGTGATACATCAAACCTAGGACAATGCGATCAAAGTCTAATCTGTTGCACATAAAACCTTGTTAGTCCTTGGTACGACGATATTAGATTATGTCTTGAACATGGGTCAGCACCTCATCAATTAGATCCCTCTAAGAGAAGAGAGTTGAGGTTAAATTCTACCTCCTCTCATTTGATTAATGGTATCCCGTTTCGTCAAAATTTTGACGGCGTACTGATGCGCTGCCTCGAAAAAGATGAAGCAGAAAAAGTTTTGCTAGAGTTGCATGCAGGAGAAGCTGGCGGTCATTTTGGTGGTGACACCACTACTCATAAATTTCTAAGAGCCGATTATTACTGGTCTACTCTTTTTAGAGATGCCCATGCCTTGTGTCATAAATGTATCATCTGTCAGAAAGCATCGGGGCAATTACAAAAACCAGCCTTTCCCTTGCAACCCGTTTCAGTAGATTCTCCTTTCCAGCAATGGGGCCTTGATATCATAGGTCTAATCAACCCTCCATCCTCGCAACAACACAAGTTTATTGTGATAGCCACGAATTACTTTACACGATGGTCTGAAGCTGCTGCGTTAAGAACTATCAACACCAGTCAGGTAATCGCCATTCTAAATTTGAATATTATCACTCGTTTCGGTATCCCTGACTGTCTAGTCTTTGACAATGCTTCTTAGTTTTCTTCTCTTGAGATGAGCGAGTTCTCTTTGGAAAAAGGAATTAAGCTGAAGTATTCTGCTAGTTACTACCCCCAAGGCAACGGATTGGCAGAATCAACAAACAAGAACTTGATTAAAATGATCAAGAGAACCGTGGTTGAAAATCACAAAAATTGGCACAATGCGCTGCTGAACGCGCTATGGGCTGATAGGGTAACGCCAAAATATGTTGTAGGTAACTCCCCCTTTTTTCTCGTTTATGGCAGAGAAGCAATTCTGCCACCTCACATTCTTCTTCCTTTGCTTTAGTTGTCACAGAAAGTTCAAGAAGAAGATTGTCCCCCTTTATAAAACCGAATTAACACTTTGATGAAGCTAGAAGAAGTAAGAGCCCAAGATAAACGTAAGTTAGATCAACATCAACAATTGGTTAAAAGCTGGTTCGATTCTAACTCTGCTTCTGATAGGATTTTTGAAGTAGGTGATCTCGTCTTGAAATGGGACAAACCGCATGAGGGAAAGGGAGAACACACAAAATTTCAAAACTTATGGTTTGGACCATTTTTAATTGCTGAAAAGTTGGGTCCTAGTTCTTTTCAATTGCAGAATCTTGAAGGGAAGCTTGACACCTATCTGGTGAATGGCCAAGCCTTGAAAAGATACTTTGCTTGATAACAACCCTTGTATTTTATGTACATATCTTGATTTTTGTGTTCTTTTTCATTTTCTTTTTAGTTTTTTATTTTTCTTTGAATTTATGAGTTGGTGTTTTCTTTCAAGTACACATACCTGTACACTAAACTATGCAGACCTAAGAAAATTCCTTCGCTAAAATAACTGCTAAGAGAATTTGTATAAACATCAATGGTATTTCTAAAATTTATATTTATGTTGGAAAAGTCTGTTGTTTAAAAGAAGATGGCTAATTTCGATCTCTGAGTAAAGTTCGTCATGATCATCCATTATCTTTTTACGCTGTCCCTATTCTGTAAAGGAATGACTCAGAGGATGTCTCCCTGCCTTAGGAAGTTGTTTTTGTAAATAAAACATCTCTGGATCTAGATAAAGGACAGTTCTAAAAAATTCTGATAAGGTCTGAAAAAATATGTTAAAATATCATGATTTTCAGCGTCACCCCGCTTAGCTATATATCTATGAAAGAAAAAACAAAATAAATTATTAATAAGAGCTGTGGGAAGTGCTTGTAAACCCATCGGGATGCTGACCAGGTCTACTGGCAGTGGGTAAATGCATGCATGATGCCAAGGCAACTTCGTCGGGGTACTGAACAGGCCTGCTGGCAGCGAAGCAATGTCGGGTGTATGAAAATTTACAAATAAGAAACCTCTTTAATGTCCTTTATTCTGATCTAGAACTTCTTGATAGGATATAGATGTCAGAGTGGGTTAAATGGAAACCCTATCGAGGCTATGGACGCCTGCTAGCAGCAGTGGCTATGCCAACAGTATTGAAGATTTTATCTTTAATATCGTGACTTACTGATCTTAAGACTGTTATCAGTTTTCATCTTTCGAAACACTGTTGGATTAATTGGTTAATGATGATGTTTATACTATTTTCTGGTTGTCATTTTAGAGTTGGAATTATCTTTGTTGTCCTGATCTGAATTTGTTTCTTTTGATAGAGATAACTGCTTCTACCAGTGTGTCGCCATTGTTGGCAGCCAAATCACATTTTTCCATTGTATTATAAGCTGCCTACACCAATGTTTTGCAAACATCGATTTTTCGTCGCAATCTTCAAATGAACGACACTTTTATTCTTTGCGTATTTTGCACGATTATTTTCGTTTTGTTTTCACGACTGTAAGCGTGAAAACATTGGTCTTTTGAAGCCGCATTAGAATCACGATTTGAACTCTCATTATCTTTCTTGTCAATATGCCTATTGCACTTACATTTCGTTTATCGCTATGCAATTTGCAAAAGCCCTTTCGATCTGTACTCATTGGACATTCTTGTATTGATTGTATGACTTGGTTTCATTAAGTTTCTAAGGCATTGGCATTTGGATTTGCGTTTTATTGGACCTACTTAACCTTTGGTTTCATGAAAATACATAGGGGTTATGATTAAATCCTTCATATGTATCTTTTTATACAATGCCTATGTTCGTGTTTTCATAACTATTGGTATGTTGATTATACAAAGACCCATCGACACATTGGTTAAACTATTGATATGAGTTGATACATTGGCGCATGGTTAAATATTTGATTTTGGTTTCAAATTTAATAATTGATGGTTTAAAACTTTGGCACAACATTGATTGTGTGCATTGGTTTATACACTTACCATTTGATTCATTGGTCGACCAAATGACATGACTGTTGAGTTATGCTATAATGGGTAGAATAGCTATAAGATGGTGGTTGTACTTTGGCAATAACTATTTTGCATGGCAGAGATAAACTCCACCACCTTCGCATGATGGCATTTATGCCTATCCCTTATTCACCATATACCTCTGTTAGCTCGGATAGACCCGCGTGCATTCTTCTTCTGTGTGTGCTATGACCCAAACCATGGACTTACCGTGTGTTCGGCTCCATGGCACCAGTCGTGCGAATCGAGCCAAATGGCGACCAAGCCTTGTTAATGTTTGACAATGCCCGGAAAGACTTGGAGGCTAACGATTGGCTCACCTTCGTGCAGAGATTTGAGGGTTTTAACTTATTTGTGGCACAACAGTTCACTTTGAATTTCGATGGCTGTAGAGCCAAGGTGGGTGACATCCAGTTGGAAATTGATGAGGGATTTATCAGTTCTGCTACAGGGTTACCTGCCACGGGTCAGCGTTGGTTCAAAAATTCAAAAGTAGAATAGGTTCCATGGCTGTTGTTGTTTCTCTCTCGCAAATTCACCTCTTGTGACAGAGGTATGCCCATATCTATGCTTAAACCACGATGGCACGACCTTTTGATGCTAGTCAAGCAGTTTGTGACCTGTGAAGATCGATACAGACTCGTTTTTCTCTACCATCTGTAGTTGCTAATGAATTTGATAGGGTATCCGTTGAACATGCCTTTCTACTTTCAGAGCAACTTATATAAAATGTCAAAAAGGTTTAAAAAGGAGAAGGCTGACAGTAGCCTGTTCCACCATGGGCTTATTAAACTTATCATTGTTTATCACTTGAGTTAAAATGGTGATAGCTGGAGAGATTTCCTTGCTCGAAATGGTTTCAATGAAACAAACCCTATACAAGTTGACAATTATGTGGTGAACGAAACCAAGGTCGGGCCACCCGTGCCCTTCCATATCCTATTGCCCGCTCCTAAGCTTTCGGTCAACCCTGCTTTTGACTTACCAGACGTTCAAACTGAGAAGGCCAAGACTATTAAAAAGCCTATAAGCAAAAAGACCAAGGCAAACCCTACTGATAATGCCAAGGGTAAAAAGAACGCTCGGCTTATTTCAAGGATGGATAGAAACAAACCTAAACCCTCTACTGAGTCAAAGCCTATAATCCTTAGTGAGGGTTCATATTCTGACGTAGAATGTTTTCTAGCCAGTGAGTACCCTTACTCACAGGGTTTATGCCCCGGTCCACCTTATTATTTCGTGACGAATCTTCCTCCCTGCCTAAGGAATAACCCTAGCTACCCTGGTATCAAATTGCCTAATGAAACCCTCAGCAATGTGTCCAAACCCTTGCCTGCTCTTTCAACACCCACACAGTCGTCATGTGACCAATGTGACCTACGGTTGGAACGATACTAAATTGACGTTCCCCTACTTCAATAAAAAATTCAATCGCTGGAAAGTCAAGTTGCAGTATTGACCAGCCAAAGAGACCAGCTCCAAGCAACTGATAAAAAGCATAAGATGACTGGCTCTATAGTTTTCAAGAATGTTGAATCGGCCAAGGCCGTTATCAACTCCAAATTGTCGTGATCCAGCCATACAGGTATGAATTTTGATATCATTTTAGTTTTGTGGATGATCAAGGTTAATATAGTGATTTGAATGCTATTTTCAAATAGCTTTGTCTCTCGTTCAAATGCCTCTGTCATTCGGTGTTCATCCTGTACATTGTTTCGCTTTGCTAAAAATAAATGGAGTTTCGTTTTGATACATGATTTGATCAGTCCCAGTTCAGTCACCGGTATATTTTTATCAGGATTTGATTGGTTTTCGATTGGATTTGATTTGATTGAGTTAACGAAACTCATGGTTTGCTTTCAATTGAATTCGTTTTGCATCTACTCCAAACAGGAATTTTTTTATGCCCAATTTAGAATATGATCATGTTTGGATTCAATTTCGTTATGGTTCATATGCTGCGATTGGAAAGTGATTTCAATAAGATTGATTGTTACGATATTGTGATATGTCATATAATATTCTCAGAACAGAAATACAACTCTGTTCGGTTTCAATTTGGAAGCAACTGCTCTGTTTCATATGAAAACAATGCTCTCAGTTAAGCCTGTGAAAATGCACCCGAATCGTGGAATGGTTTTGATTCGTAATGACTATGTTAAAACCTTTTTCTGTTTGATTTGCTCTTATTCTGATTGGATTATCCCATATCTTTAGTTGGAAAGATTGTTTTATGAGCTAGATTCATGTTTTAATTGTTGCTCTGTTTGATTTGTAAAACAAATTGATCAACATTCGTTATTTTTTTCCCGATTATAATTCATTGTCAAATGAATGATTTTGATCAAAGTCAATCGATCTTGTTTGCCCATAACAAATTGCGAATTCTGTTACCAGTCAATCGATCCTGTTATTGATTTTCGCGCCAGTTTGAATTGATCTATTCGTGGCATGAATCGTTTTCTATGTCAACACGGTTATAACAATTTGAAAATTATATTGTCGAATTCATATCTCCTGTTGATAAGGCAGCATAACAATTGCTTGCGATTTATTTTGATTATGTTGAATTCGATTTGATATGAAACGATTGCATTGCTATTCCATATAAGTTTGTCACCCGACTTTGTCGTAACAAACAAAACAGAGTACGCCTATCTCTGTAACCATTTAATTGATTTGGATCCTGTTTGATTTCGAATGGTATAACAATTTCAAATTGAATGATTCATTTTCAAATAGCTATTGGATGTTAATTGAATTTGATTTTTTTAAAAAGTTTTTTTTTTTTTAATTGATTTTGATGTTGATTCTATGTCTTATTTAGACTAGCTACAGAATCGCAAGATTTTGTAGCTAGTCTATAGGATTAGATTTTTATCATTTTGTTAATAAAGAATCCTTCTAACTTGTTCATTTTTGGCCCTTTTCAGGTAAATTTGAATTGAATGGGACATGTTGGACAGGCTAGGGGAATATTTGTGTATTTTAGTTTTACTTTAGATTCTTAGTTTAGTGAAACTTGGGATATCTTCCCAGATTTTATGTAAACAGTTTGATAACTTCCACGGGGAGGTTTTACCCATTGGAAGATATCCCCCTATAACTCTTGTCCTTTTCCATCTAGCAGACAACAATGTATTTTATTATTAGTAATGATCAAAACATTACATTTCCTAGGTACGCTAGCCTCTTTTAATTGTTTGGGCACTCCGACCTTTCGAAAATTAACAAAATAAATTATTTAATATGGAAAATCAAAACCGGGTTATTACACATTGCCATAAAAGAAAAAAAAATCATGGAGTTTGACTACATTCTAACAATGGTTAACAAATGTGTGTGTGTGTGCGGGTAAATGATTCCATTGTTAATCACTGATTGCAAAATCCTTTAAAAATCATGGTCTAAATTTGTATTATATTTATTGGCTTCCTAGATTTTCTTTTATTTATGTCTTATGCATCTTTGTTCCTAAAGGGTTAGCCTTTGTGTTGTCAAGAAAATCATTATTAGATATATGAATTACAAGTAATTTGATAACTCCAAATGTAATAAGTGGAGAAATACAAATATCTTGGAATTGACACCATAAAAATTATTAACACTTTCAATCAAGACTGAGTGTGATCATTGGTTAAAACATTGTCAATCTAAAAGTTAAAGACTTTGTTGACTATGCCTATGCCTATAAGCTCATATGCAACTAATATCTAGATTAGTTTTGTTTAATTTTCAATTTTTGGGGGGTAAATTTCTATTTTCATATTTTTTTCCCACTTATTTTAGTTTTCATATTTTAAGTCAAACATTATTCAAATATTGGTTTACAATTTTTATATAGAGACAGAGGGTGAGACTTCCAAAGTGATAAGTTTAGGTTAAATAATTTATATTTAGGTTTATGATCTTCTATGATTGTTATTATTTTAAATATATTTAAAATTTTCAAAAATCTTAAAAAACTTTACCAGAAAGAAATTTTATTTTGAGTAAAAAAATCATTTATAGATATACATAATGTTAATAAAATAAATAAAAAATAATTGTAAAATTAAATTAAATAAAAAAATAATTTTTATAAACAAAACAAAATAACATATATCTTTATATTTTTATATTATGTAGAACTTTTATTTTTGTCATTATTCAATATAAAATAATAATAATAATAATAATAATTTATTTTTAAGGTTACTATAAGCCAGATGCCAAATTAGTGTATGAGACCAAATATATTTATTATTTAATTAAAATTTTAGTTTATTGATAAAATGAATAAATTGTCTAATTATTCATGGCATGAAAACTATTTTAAATCACCATTTTATCTATAAATAATTTGGATTAAAAATAACATACTGATTTATAATAAAAATATATCTTTCCTTATCATCCATTAAAAATATTATGGAGATTATAGCATATCATATAGTTTTATGAAATCCCACAAGAAATGAAAATATCAATTTAAATAAGGTATAGTACTAAAACTTTAAAAAATGGTGCTTTTATTAAAAAATTGGTGCTTAGAAAAGCTCTTGACATGGTTTCTAGAAAAAAACTTTGGAATAGGTTAGAAGAGATAAAAGTTCCTCTCGAGTTGAGGGTTGCTGGAATAAGGATGTATGAGAACGTTATTGCTAAGTTTAAAAACACTGAGGGCTGGTCAAAAGAGATTAACTGCAACATCGGAGTCAAACAAGGTTGTCCCTTGTCCCCTGCCCTTTTTGGCATATACATTGACAAGTTAGAAGAATGTTTGGAAAAAGAAGGTTGTGTTGACCCTACTCTCACTGGTATAGTCATCAATCTTCTTCTTTATTCCGATGATATCGTTCTTATGGCAACGAGTCTCCATGATCCTGAAAACCAACTAAGAATCCTCAAGGATTTTTTCTCCAATATGGGTATGACTATTAATATTGATAAGACTAAGGTCATGATTATTAAATCCAATAAGATCTCTTATGATAACTTTGTATATGAAAACGACAACTTGGAGGAAGTGACTTCATACAAATATCTTGGAATTGATATTCACCACAAGCTCAATTGGAATTATAACATCGAGAAAATGATTATTGGGGGATGGAAAACTTATTATGGCCTTGAAAACAATTGTAAATCAGCTGATCTTTGGAGTTGGGATAAGAAGAAACTCCTCTTTGAGACTCTTGTTACACCTGTTATTCTTTATGGATGTGAATTTTGGGGCTGTAGTATCTCTCATGAATCCTGGAGAAAGATAGAGCAAATACAAAAGAATTTTATAACCTATAATCTCAAAATTAAAGGAAATACGCCCTATCCCATCCTCCTCTTAGAAACAAGCCTCTCCCCCATTGAGAGCATGGTTGTGACTAGATACCTAATGTATAAGAACAAGTTAAACAACATGGAAGACAAAAGGCTACCTAAAATTGCTTCAAAATCAAGTCATAACCACCATTGACTAAAGCGAGGATGGAATACAGACACCCGATCTTGGCTAAACTATTGGGGAATCATGGAAGAAACCATTTTGCAGAAAAAAAGATATTATTAAAAAAAAACGTCAAATCAAAATTTAAAGAGAAAATGTGGTGTGATAAAGAGTTAGAGGAAAAAACAAAATTGAGGTATTATAAAGATGTAATCAACCCTAATCTAGAAGATCAAAATTATCTATCTGTTTTGCCAAGTGTAAAGAAAAAAAAATCATTTCTAAGATAAGAACAAATTATCACAAGATCCATAGTGAAAGTGGGCATTGGTCAATTCCTAAAACGCCATGGGATGAAAGAGTGTGTCACCTTTTTGACACTAAAAAGGTTGAAGATGAAAATAACTTTCTCTTAGATTGTCCAAACTATACCCATATTAGATCTCATTTTCAAAATATTTATCATACTACCACCCTTCCTAACATCTTAACTCAACAAAAGTATGGTGATCTTGGAAAGCTTTTCTTGATGCTTTTCGAGCACAGAACAAAATTCTAAAGAATCATAAGTAATCACTTACCCTCTTAAGGTCCAATAGACCAATTTGGTCTTAGTGGACGTTAATCATCATCATCATCATCATCATCATCATCATCATCATCATCATCATCATCATCATCATCATCATCATCATCATCATCATCATCATCATCATCATCATCATCACTTAAAACTTAACTCTTTTTGTTTTTGGCTTATATTAACAAAATAATATGGTATAGAATAATATACTTGGATGTTAGTAAATTTACCTAAAAGATAAGAATATAATATTTAGGTCATAATTGATAAACCTCTCACATCTCTTTGTAGAAGTAATATCTTAGATTTATTTATTTTTACATTAAAGCTTCCTTTTACTATTAACATAACAATATTTGCATTGCTTTAATACAAAAATGTAGCTCATGTGCACACAAACATCATTAGAAATATAAAAAAGAAATAAATAACTCAAAATAATAGGGTAGGATTAAGCCAAAACACCAAATAAGTTTTTTTTCAAAAAACAAAGTATCAAATTTTAAGAAACCACAACTCCAACAACTATTGATTAAGGTTGGTTGTCATTGATGTCAACCCTTGAAGAAAGCCTCGTAGCACAAAGGCTTGGGTAATGGACCCAATATTGTTTGATGTAAATATGACTCATTATTGTTTTTTCATGGTTGATAAGAATTAAATATGGATGAGATTCAAAGTGGTCCCTTTATGATGAAAGCCCTCATCGGAAGACGCTTTGTGGAGTAAGAGAACCCATGCTTAATTGTGGAATAATTAGATAAAGGAAAGTGATTTTGCCAGGGAAAATATCCTAGATGGATAGTGCTTGTCATTTCATTTTTGGTGGTATGTGGAACGTCACATAATTCCTCACGTTTAGAGAGTTATGGCCATGAGAAGTTGGAGACCCCAGGTTTGGGTAATGGACCCAAGTTTGTTTGATGGGTAACAGTATGAGTTATGATATATTTTCATATAATAATATTCTATATGGATAGTACATGTCATGCCATTTCTGG